>WAAB01012068.1:93569-107231 GCA_013389865.1 Piaya cayana | reverse complement strand
TATGGCCAGTACAGCTAACAGCTTTCAAATAATACTCACTGGAGCACTTGCAATGTGGACAACAATAAAGTTCAGAGGTTTTTCTTTGCCAACTGATGAGAAAGTAACTCGGCAAAATAGACCAGAAGGAAACCTGGTTTTGGATGATCCATAGAATCCTTTTCCCACCAAATCCCTTCTCAGATGCAGAAAAGATTACTGTTTGTAGAAAAAAACCCATTGAAGATACTGGAAAGAAATATCAAATAAGGATATGTTGTGGAAAATTTAAGGGTTTCCAGATGTTATCTGGAAATCAAGATTACATAAAACAGCAGGTTATCGTGATTGGTAACTCAAGCCATCATTCCTGCCAACCACTGTCGATCACGCTACCTCCAGTTCAGATTTTAGAGCTGGAGGAACTTTTGATTCTTTCATTCAGAATATGAGGACAAGAACAACTGTTTCAGGGACAGGAGTATAACCCCCAGCAGAGAAGGGGGCAGCTGCGAGTTGTAGGATAGAAAGATTATTGTAACTTGCTGGCATGAATTCTGCCTGGTTTTGCCTTGTATTTTATTGATTTTGTGCACCCATCACAGCTTGAAAATGGAATCATGTTACCATTGGGAATATATATCTCTAGGTTTGGCTTCTCATAAACTTTATTGAAATCAGCCACCGTGTTTTGAATGTTTCTGGACTGGCACTTTGTTGTTGCTGTTAGTAAGTCTGATGCGTTACATTTCCAAAAAGACTATATTTGGGTGTTCTCCAATGCAGAGATGAGCACAACTGCCGAGCACTTGGGAGTAATCTGAGAAATGGCTGCGGAGCCTGCAACTGAAATTCATCTCAGCTAAATCTAAACAAGGAGGAGGGTTACAGAGGTCAAATGTAGTTATGTAGTATGTAAAGAGTAGAATGAGCAAATAATTGAAAGGCTTTTGAAAAATACATAAACAGTCTAGTAGAAAGACAGACTGAGGAAGGTTTATACAAATAAGCAGAAGAAAGTTAAAAGGATAATTAGAGGAACAAAGAAATAATATTGAATGTCAGGTTGTATGGGATATTTCAATTAAGGGCTCTTCCACTGTATCTGCAATGGAGACACAGGTTCAAAGGTTAAGTTGTCCCATTAAAAACAATGATGGGGGATTGAAGACAGGGCACAAGGAAATGGCAATTTGTTAAATATTATTTAGCTTCTGTTATTACAGCTGAAGAAGAAGATGGAAGTCTGCTTGGGAGAATAACTGGTACCTTTAAAAGATAGGTCAGCTCCTAAGAAGGTAAAGGTAAAAATCGGAAGTAAATGACTTTTTTGGGTGCAAATGTATGTTTCCCTGGTGTCACAGAGGGAGACGTAAATGAGATATAAGAAGTACATTTTAATTGGCTATAAATTAAGTAGGTTCTAGTTTATTATCAAAATATTTTTATATGCAACCTTTATGGACTGGAGTAGCACAAATACTTTTACAATCATTTTCCTCAATGCTGCTCATCATTGGTTTTTATAAAATGAAATAATAGAAATTATTCAGGTTAGGTTAATACACCAAGTCACAATATCTAAATCCAGGAGAGGGAGATTGCAATAGAAGAGCAGAACCTGTCCACATCTGCACTGAAGAACAGTATGGAAATAAATGTTTGAAGAAGCTAATAAGATTCTTACAAAATATTCAGATCAGATAACAGCACTGCTATGAAACACTAAAGCTTTGAGCTGGAAAAGTATCACAGTATATAAAAGAATAGACTAACCAGCTCAATTTGTAAAATTTGAGTATCGTATTCAAAAGAACCGTGAATATTCATAAGGCATAACTTTTAAAACACCACAGAAAAAAAGCAGCATATACAGTGTAATGAGGTTAATTAGGATATTTTTACAACACAGACAAATAGGAATAATATGCAATGCACAGTGACTATACAGACTTAAACAAAAGATTAGTTTTAATTAAATACCTCTTCAAAACCTTAGCCTCTGGCCTGGACTGGCTCACACTCTCCTGGGTAGAAAACTTGTTGCATGGCCAGGCCCAGAGAGTGGTGGGAAATGGAGTTAAATCCAGCTGGAGGCCAGCGACAAGTGGGGTTCCCCAGGGCTCAGTGCTGGGTCCAGCCCTGTTCAATGTCTTCATCAATGACCTGGATGAAGGCATCAAGGGCACCCTTATCAAGTTTGCAGATGATATTAAGCTGGGTGGAAGTGTGGATCTGCTGGAGGGTAGGGAGGCTCTGCAAAGGGATCTGAACAGGCTGGACCGCTGGGCTGAGTCCAATGGCATGAGGTTTAACACAGCCAAATGCCGGGTCCTGCACTTGGGGCACAACAACCCTATGCAGAGCTACAGACTGGGTGAGGTCTGTTTGGAGAGCTGCCAGGAGGAGAGGGACCTGGGGGTGTTGGTCGACAGCCGACTGAACATGAGCCAGCAGTGTGCCCAGGTGGCCAAGAAGGCCAATGGCATCCTGGCTTGTATCAGAAACGGTGTGACCAGCAGGTCCAGGGAGGTTATTCTCCCTCTGTACTCGGCACTGGTGAGACCGCTCCTTGAATACTGTGTTCAGTTCTGGGCCCCTCAGCACAAGAAGGATGTTGAGGCTCTGGAGAGAGTCCAGAGAAGAGTAACAAAGCTGGTGAAGGGGCTGGAGAACAGGCCTTATGAGGAGCGGCTGAGAGAGCTGGGGTTGTTTAACCTGGAGAAGAGGAGGCTGAGAGGAGACCTCATTGCTCTCTATAACTACCTGAAAGGAGGTTTAGGAGACGAGGGTGCTGGACTCTTCTCCCAAGTGACAGGGGACAGGATGAGAGGGAGTTGACATCAGGCTCTGCCAGGGGACGTTCTGGCTTGACATCAGAAAAATTTTTTTACAGAAAGGGTCATTGGGCATTGGAACAGTCTGCCCAGGGAGGGGGTTGATTCACCTTCCCTGGAGGTGTTTAAAGGACAGATGGATGAGATGCTGAGGGACATGGTTTAGTGTTTGATAGGAATGGTTGGACTCAATGATCCAGTGGGTCTTTTCCAACCTGCTGATTCTGTGACTCTGTGAAAACAGAATTTCAGGCCCTTTTATTTCCAAAATTCCTTATTCACTATTCCCCTAAAGATGAGAAGATATTCAAAAGTATCTTCTATTAAAACAGTGGGAGTTGAGAGCTTCTGGGAGTTTAGAATATCTGACAATTTGAATGCATCATCCTCCTCAAACCCACTTTTTTTTTGCAGTGAAGACTCAGACCTGTACTGCCTTCCACATACTTGATTTGACATTTTCACTTTTTATTGCTTATAGGAAAGATTGGTTTGATCAGCCTCTTCTCTATGACAGCTGTTATCAGCTAAAATAGGTTTTTTCAGTTCATTCCATCTCCTTTTTATGGCTTTGTACCAGAGGATGCTCTGAGCTAAACCACAGGAAGGAGGAGCCTTTAGGATACAAAATAGAAAGTAAAAGGCTGGAAATCTGTCCAGAAAACAGTTTTCTCCTAAATATATAGGGGTCTAGACAGCTAAAATAGTAGATACAGCTGTGAATTTGAGAAATAGTAGCAGTTCTTGTCATAGACAATACGGAAAATCTTTACATTAGTTGGTTTTAGGCCTTTAAGGCAGCTCTAGGAGTCTCTGAAAATAAGGAGTTAGTTCAGAATTTTATTTCTCTCTCTAAAAGATCACAAATGAGGGGAAAATCACTTTAAGCATCTCAGTCCTCATTCTTTACTAAATGTCTTTACATCTCAGTTGTGATACCAAGAGATTTATTTCCACTTCAGTCCGCATAGCCTGTATATCCCTTATATACTCTTTGCAACCTCTGCAGGAAAACATAGCTGCTTCATCATGGGATGTGATTACTGTAATTTCTTCTTTAAAAAGATCTCATCAGGTTTGTCTTGTCACCTCTGAATATAAGAACTCAACTGCTATGTTGTTCTGATGAATTGGAAATATATTATGCTATTGCTGTCTTTTGTACAGTAACTGCATCTTAAATATGTGATTTAGTATAAAATGCTGTTATTTTTATAGCTCTTATTAATGTAGGCCCTGGCTCTGTTCTTGAATCTAATTTTGACACTTATCTTTGGTGTGTATATCTCATTATTTAGATACCATTCTGGCACCTCTTAGGAAGATAAATGTCTTTTGCATTGTTTACTTGAAATTGTACATTTTCATATCTTTATGGTGTTTAAAATTATAGGTGTTTCCATGGAATGAAGGGAAAGATGGTAATAAATTGCTATTATTACCATGGTAGCAATCGTCTGTTATTTCAGTATTTTGGATGCAAAGAGGAATCATAATCACCAATAACCTGCTATATATATTATCTATATTACACCTATGGAAAAAGTTTCTGTATTTTGACAAAATTCTCAATACAAACAATATACGCTAGAAGGTAAGACTTCAGGCTTAAATCAGATTAAAGCAAAAATCTTCTTTTATCATAAAAGGAGCGAGGGAAAAAGCCCTTGAATTATTTTCCTTTTTCTTGCTACATATCTCAAGCCATTACTGCCAACCCATCAAATGAAAACTGCATCTTCTAGAAGCTAAAATTGTGAACACTACAAGTTATGTTGCAGTTGACATGAAAACAACCATTGCTGGCATATCTTGTATTTTTACAGCTGACTATTCTCTCTCTGACATTTTTAGTAAAGTTGAGCAATATCCAGATTCCAGGCTTGATACCAGTCGGCACAGCAACATTCATCTTAAGATGACATCTGTTGAGAATTTTTCAATAACTTAATGGTTATAAAGCATGTGAGGAGGGGGATAATAGAGGGATTATGACATAAAAATGCTAAAGCCCTTGTGGGGGAACTGCTGCACATAAAGTTTTGATTTGGTAATTCAAACTAATGCAGTTTGTAGTCCTCTAGAGAGAGGGCAATAATGGTGCACAATATGGTCTTAAATACTGATGCATAACACATTGTGCTAAAGCCAAAAGGCCCTGTACAATATCATTATGGTGCAGAGAGAAGTAGCAACTTTGGGAGTTGCTTTCACAAAGACCTGAATGTACAGGTAACAAACAATGCTATTGCTCTCTTTTCTGTGCTCCTTCATCTATTCTTCTGGGTATCCTAGGAAAACACACTGTTTATTGTTAGAATGGTAAAATGATAAAGCTAAGAGTACAAAGATCAGTGTCATGCAACAAATGTAGGTTTCATCATTTTCTTTTTTTCATACAAGATAGATTGAGCAAGATTAAAATTTAGGAATCTTTGCCTTTGAAATATAACTAAAAAAAGAATGTAAGCATTTGGCCCAAGCTAGAAAACATGAATAGAATTAAAGATCCCTCTACTTAAAGTGGAACAAAATTTAGTATTAACAATATTTTATTTTATTGAGGATTAAAAGTACGTAAAGAGAAATTATCAAAAAGGAATAGAAAATCATTATATACTTTATAAGAATCTTGTACAATGTACAAAGTATATATTTTTTTCCTTTTGGGTATTGTATTATTGTTATAATTTGTTTATTTATTTTACATTGCATGTGCTGCTGGATGCAATGCAGAACGTAACATTTAAATGAGAACATAATTTTTTGATTACTTCTCCAGGACTTCTGGCAGTGTGAATTCAAGGTGGTAAAACCAACCTCCTTGAATGAAAAATTGTCTGTACTAGGACAAAGCAAAATAAATAAATAAGATCTATATCACATTAACTGATTTTAGAGAAAATGCATATTTAGATGATTTTTTTAGTTCATAAGGACACTGCCAAATTTGGATGACTCCATGATTTACTTCCTGTAAAAACACAGGATTTTCTTTTTCAATTTTCTAATCTGAGTCAGCAGTTTAAGAGAAAAAGTCCTGTCATTTTAAATATGTTTTCTCATAAGAAATCCTTTAAAATGAATAAGGGATGTTGTGAATTTGCATAAAAGGTGATTAATTTCACCTGAAAATTAGTTTTCTATTGCAAGCTGGCTGATGCGTCTTACCATGCTTAGTAACACCAATGTATGTTTAAAAGGACAATATATTGCATCCCTACGTGCTTGTCCAGTTAGGTAGGACCAGTCAGCTTCTCAGTGCCTTTGTTCACTGACTGTCTCTAAATAAGCAGCTCAGAGAACCAGCTTACCTAATTCTGACTGGCAAAGGTGGGTGAAAATTCTGTCTTAATGACCTAGTAGGGAAGTTGTGGAAAAAAAAGGAGAAAGGTATTCACATTCCTACATGCAGGTATCTAGTGCCGTTTCAGGCATCTAGAGTTAATTTCTTGGCTTTCTGCTGTTGCTTCTGACAGCTGTGACTTTCCTTTAAGTCCTAGGTCATAGCTAACACCCCCATGTTGATGTGCCAGAGAAGTGAGGGCATGTAAAATGGAGTTAGATGCTGCTGATGCTCCCTTTTTCACCCATCATGGGTCTATAGGCCCTCTGCAGTAATTAAAAAACGAGTCTGACCGCAGCAGTGATCAGACTCTGAGACCCTCCCTAATTTTGAGTGTAGTGTCTAGTGCCAGAGTATTAGAGACAAGCCCATGAGTCTGCTCCAGTTAGAGCCCTGTACTTCACTGTGGTCTTCTGGATCTCTGACGCAGAAGAACCTGTTTCTTCTCCAGTGTGGTCCTGACACACAGGGGCCTATGAAAACATACATCATTCCTCATTGGGCTCATGAGAACCATGCTTTGTAAATAGCACTTGTGTCAACAGGTAGCTTTTCAAAGGGACTCAGATGTACTCAGAGAGATTTATTTACTTGCTATGCGATTCATTCTAATTTAAGTTAAAATCTTTTTGGTATCCCAGAACATACAGTGGCAAGTGTCTCCTCTTCTGTCATTTGCCTGCACTCTGACATTTTTTTCTCACACATCGCTGGTGACAGTAAAAATTTTTTAGGCTCCTTTCCTTTCCATCTCCTCCCATCTTTTCCATTAGGAGCCTGATTGAAAGGTTTGTTAAACCAGCTGAATATTTTTCATTTAAATGTCTTAAATCAAGCTGGTGGGAATTTTCTTTTTCAGCTGAATTATTTTTAAATTTAGTCATGCTTCTGGGAACAAGAAGCTAACAGACAGTGGATCCCTAGACATTGCTCTCCAAGTATGACCAACAAGTTCAACAAAGAGGATTTTGGGGCTTCCATACCCAGTGTTCTAAGGCAGCTGTATGATGGAAAGGGAGGCTGATCTGAAACAAATTCAATTTGGGTTGAAATGTACTAGTTTCTATTGGTCCCAGAGAGCTTCCTCCTGGCACGATCTATGTTGGACCAAGTATTGTCTATCATAAATGATGTGCTGTGTGATCGTGTACTTGCTTCTCATCTAGAGCAGAAGGGTAGTAGCATTTTTGTCTGGTGATTGTGAAACTATGAATTCAGAGACATTTCTCAAAGGCACAGTACCCCCCTAGCTATCTTGAAACACATGGAAAGATGTAAGAACATAGGATGTTGCAAACCTGTGAATGATGGACAGTATTTCCTCACTCTTGCTTTGTCCACAAGCAGCAAATATAAGGTTTCATCCCTACTGTTTCTCTCTTGTTCATAACGACTGCATGCCAGGCAATGATGACTATATTATTCCTGTAGCCTATATCCTATTTAGGGTGTCCATGCAAACTATTAGTTGGAGTTGGGAAAGTATGTTTGCTACCCCAATCACTCAGCGTGATAAGTGATTTAGCTATAAAAGAATAGCTTCCCTTTTATCAATTTTTCCCAGCCAGCAGGTTCTGGGACATCTATCTAATGTGATGCATGAGACGCATGTCATCTTTGAAAATAAAATGCTGTGATACAACTTATAAATTCTTTAAAATATTTTTTGACACATCTACCAATTAAAAGACTTGAAAGCCTGCTCCAGGCTTAAAATATAATGGGTGAAATTACATGGAATATATGTAAATCTTTTTATATTTTCTTTATATATAGTGTCGTAATCCCCAGAATGAGAATCTGCAGCATTGTTCCATTGCCAAAGTGATGTCTACAAATGAGGGCTCAGGGAATTGCTGCAGGCTTTCTAATGAACTGAGCCAACAAGCCACTGTGGACACAAGCTTGAGTTTTTGAATGAGGAAAGAAGAGGATTTACACATGCAAGGATATTTGTCTCTCTTCCCTTTCACATTTCCAAAAAACAGCTCTTCCTTTGATTTACTGGCAATAATTGGAAATAAAATGCAAAAACTAAAAACATTTGTGTGCATCAAGACTTGTCCATCTTTTCCAGCTATAATTTTTTTTCCTGGTAAAAGATGCTACTCTTCTTTACAGTTGTCACAGATCAGTAAATTTAAAAGAATAACTTGAAAATTCACTATTTTAACCGTCTTCAAAACACTCCTAAAACTACTTGAATTCCATTTTGCAGACAAATTAGTTGTGAAACTATCTATCAGTGCAACTTTCAGTTAAAATTTTGTACAAATAAATATTCTATATGTTATTCTTTTCAAAGAATGTTTGATCTAATAGCTTCTAAAGACAGAATCTTGTTTGATTTCCTCGTTGTTTAATACCTAAAAGAACAGCCTGAAAAAGACGAAAGATGTATTAGTTTGCTTAGCTACTTAGCATTAGAAGACTCAGTATTTTGTGAATTACAGAACAAGATTCAATTTAAAGGATGAAATCTTTTTTTTCTTACTCGTTGCCTGCCCGCTTGAAAATACTAAGTGACATTAAAGTGCCAAGGAGTTTTAAGAATTTTAAATTGATGTTAAATAGTTCAGCGTTTTGGTGAAAATAAAATGATCTGTAAATTCACACATTGAAACCCCAGATACTTAATATTTATAACAGAACTTGTATACATAGGTGGAGTATGATAACTTGAATTACACAGGAAACCAACAAAGAAAGTAAAATAGGACTGTCTTTCTCTCTAGACCCTTGTGTCTGTGTGTGGCCACCTCCAATGCTGGGATTTGAAGTATGTGGCTCTAGGACAGTTTGCACCCTTTATCTTCTTTGTGGATTTGTATACTATATATTTAGATATTTGGATATCAGCACAGGGGAGAAATCTTTCAGGAATTCATTTCTATAACTGTTTATATATGTAAGGTAATGGTGCCTACAGATTTTGTGAAATAATTATTAAATGTTAAGGTGCAGCACTCAGCATCGCTAATGAAATAATTTCTTGTACACCATAAACAATATTTAGTTGCTTCTGATAGAATTAGAGATAAAATATTTGTTGTAGTTTTACATTACTTTCATGTTTATTTTTGAAATGAAGTGCTACTTATGCTCCAGATTCCTCCTGATCAATCAGACTGCAGAATTCCTTTTCAGAAATGCTTATGTTATTCTACAAGAAAGCCATATTCCCTGAGAAATCATTTGTTACCAGCAGTTGCGTTTTGCTACTCCACTGTCTGAGGTGAATCCAAGATCAATTATGGTTTGAACATAATTGTGAAGTGTGCAAATAACTAGTTTTAAAGGCAGTATTCTTGGTGTAGTTTATATTGAAGGGTTTATAACTGAGGTGGTATATTAAGAAAAGTTTGCAGTTAAAATTCTGCAATGGAAAATGTTTCCCAAGTCAGAAGGCAGGACCCACTCTATCAAGTTTATAATTAAGCAATAATCCCAAGAAACGCGGTCATTACCAGCATTTAATGACTACTTTGTTGGTTAACAGCTCAACGTGAAGTTGAGGATTGTTAACACTCTATCAAACTTCTTGTTAAGTGTGCTAAGTTTTTATTTAAACACACTTGGATTGCAGCTGGAAAGCTGTGGGGGGAATCAGGCATTCCCCGAGTGGCTAATGATCAATTTTTTTTCATCATTCAGAACACAGGGCACATTCCTTTATGTTTATATAATAGCTGTTAACTACAGATGGCTGGTGCCACCCGATTTTGGTACTTTGTGTGACCTCAGCCAGTTGACGTCTTTTGGCTGCTGAGCATTTGAATAACAGAAGTTTATCTTAGAGCCTTTAGGAGAATCCAGCCAAGAAGGCTCAGTAATTACCATGGAATAGAATGACAAAAGGTGTAACTACGTCTCAAAAAGGTATGAGAACCTGTGTTGAAGTCAAAAGTAGGTGCAAAATACACCTCTTCTGAAAATCTCTTCCAACGTCTTTGAACTGTATGAATCACGTGGCAATATTTTACCTGAAAAAGTTCCATCAAATCTCCTATTGACAATTATCACAGTAAGTACGATTTAAATCAGAATCATATTTATTTTGAAAGGCCAGAAAGGAAAATATTTTACTTTGTATAGTGGGATGACTGGAGATTAATCTTACAAATCCTACTAGGCTAATTCAGCCTCGGAACATTAACTGAAAAGCAAGGTCATACGTCTAAATTAACTGCAAATTTTATTCTGAACTGCCTGCAACAAGCATCCATATTCCTTTGTTTCCTGGGGTAGTGGAGGAGCTGCTACATTTACAGTTTACAACAACTTCCCAAACAGGTAGCAGAATTTTCAGTGCAACTGAAGAAGCCTTAGATCAATGGCATGGCCAGACTTGCTGAAAAGTGACAAGGAGAAGGAGAGCAGGTAACAGAAGCGACGTCATGCATGAGTTTATTGACTTTGTTGAAACATCCACAACTGTCATGGAGTCAGACAAATTCCGCCTAATCAACCCGATAACTTATTATCAAAAGGATCTATTTCTTTGTCACGTCTGTCAGGGTAATCCGGAATTCATTATCATATTAATGTCCTGACTGGGCTCCTCTGGACCTCTGAGTTTTGTTTGTTGAAGAGCTTCCTGGGGCGTTTCGAGAAACAAAGCGCGCTCTCTGGAACATGAGGCATTCAGAGCAGTGTACAGATGGGCCCGGGCTCTTTGTTCCTCTCTGCCTGGGAGGCTGTTATGGGAAGCAGCCAACCTGCAGTCTGTCACAGTGAACATTGTCAAGTCATTGTGTACTTTTAATTGTTACTATGTACATGGAATCTGAAAGGTCGCTCTGGATATATAGTACAAGTGCACAGAGCCCTTTGCCAGACCAAACAGCTGTCCTGTGGTGTTCCCATATTCAGCTCCAGTCACCTTTCCCTCATTGAAGGATCCTCCTGACAGAGCAATTAAAACATACGATTTATTTACTAAACAGTCAATAAGGAAATCTTAGAAGTGCACTCTTTCACCACTCCACTCTTTCCCATGTGGCTGTCTTAACAGGTCCTTTTATATTTAAGCAATTATTTCTGCCCCATGGTTATTACAGACCCGGGAAGATTAATTAAAGAACCAACAGCAAAGTACAAGAACAGCCTCAAAATACAATCAAAGAGGTCAAACTGTATATCAAATTCTGCTTTTAGACAATCCTAGATAAAATAAAATTCTGTAAGTTTGGGTAGCCTGTAAGAGATGAACTACGTATTTTCTTTATTATTTCTTTAGAAGACATTGTGTAGTTTCTCATTTTTTATCTTCAGTATAAAAGAATCAGTCTTATAGGAAAACTTAATTGTATATGGTGTGAATAATCCTTGGCTGTAGAAACACTGCTCACCAGGGAGTCTACAATCCACGTTCACTCTAGATATGTTAATATTTGTTTTCCCATCATGCACCTCAGCTTTTGTTGAGAAAAATATGAACACTTGCTAACCAGAGCTGAACACTAATATGATGGTCTTTCTAAACCTTTGCTAAGTAAACATGGTTTAGTAATATTGTTATGTAAGCGAATTCAATAATTAATAAATACATAAAACTTACTAGGTGTAAGATGCAAATGCAAAGATATTTCCAGTTCCTGCCCACTCTGCTTATCCCAGAGATGCAGAATAGAAGAAGCCATGCAAAGTGTACTGTGAAGAATACGGTCAGATAGCTGTGCAGTATAGAAACTTGATAATGAATAATTTTTATACTTCATATATTTATACAAGTAGGAAAAAAAATACTGTATGTAATGTCCATGAAAATATAATTAAACATTAAAAAATCAGAGGCAATAAACCTAAATAAACTTTAATCCGGCTTCTGAAGTACTATACAGAGACTTCTCTGTGATTAACAGTACTTAATGTAGTTCTGAGGACCTTGAGCTGCTGAAAGTGTACATCTAGTTATATATCAAATTACATATTCTTAAATTTGGTACTGATCTGCAATTGGTTTCGGGGGTGCGGTTCCTTTTCCCTTTTTCTTTCTGTTTGTTTTCTCTGCTGGTTCTCAGTGTTTGTTTTCACCGTTCTTTACCCCTGCCCTTATCCTTACCTTTATATTATCAGGGTTGTTTTTTTTTTGCCTTGAGTACAGAACACCAGAAAATCTGTTTTATATTGTAGCAACATATGATAATGAAAATAACCTTCAGAATTTTTCAGTATCCATTTCAGAAATCCATTTATGACTAGGAGATATATTTTATGATACAATTGTTCTTAGTTGTGTTGTTAATATTGTTGTTATTCTTCAGTGCTTCCTAATGATGCTGATTATAGAATAGAAAACAGTGAGACTTACACAATTAAACTTGTGAAATTTATTATGATGAAAACCTTTGCAGCTAATATTACTATATCCATTTAGCTGACTGCATTTCTCAGTCATTCTATATTTACACAAACTGTTATATATATTTAGTGTTTGTTTAGGTGTTGGTAACAACACAACTTCATTTGTCTCCTGCATCTGTTGGATGAAGATTGCTAGCAGATTGCAGTCTGCAAATTCTTTTGATTTCAATAAAAATGTCTGAAAATCACTGATATCCTGACTTAAATCAGAGCACTATGGGTAATATGCTACTATCACAGAGAGAATATGGAAACACATAAAGAAGCTCCAACATTAACTGCTCCAACAACAACCTGCCAAAATGGGGCTTAGAGCTTAGTTTATAGTCATTCTTTTTCCAATTGCAAAGAGCCTGTTTTTGAATAAAGAAAAAGTAGCGTACTACTCAAACTGGGATTGTGACTGAGTAGTCCAAAGTTATGCTTAGGTTGCCATAAATAAATGTAAAGTGAGCTTCTATTCAGAAATCTTCAATGTTCTAAAACATGCATCTGGAGCTGAATTTGGCAAGGGAAGTGAAGACTAACAAGAAGGACTTCTACAGGTACATCAGTCAGAAAAGGAAGATTAAAGAGAATGTACTCCCACTGACGGATGAAAATGGTGACCTCATATCAACAGATGAGGAGACGGCTGAGGAACTCAATAACTTTTTGCCTCTGTCTTCACAGACAACAGCTCTTCTCAATCCTCCAGGGTCAATCATAGAATCATAGAATCACCAGGTTGGAAGAGACCCACCAGATCATCAAGTCCAACCATTCCCACCAATCTCTAAACTATGCCCCTCAGTACCTCATCCACCTGCACCTTAAACACCTCCAGGGAAGGTGACTCAACCACCTCCCTGGGTAGCCTGTTCCAGTAGCCAATGACCCCTTCTGTGAAAAATTTTTCCTAAAATCCAGCCTAAACCTCCCCTGGTGGAGCTTGAGGCCATTTCCTCTTGTCCTGTCCCCTGTCACCTGGGAGAAGAGGCCAGCTCCTTCCAATCCACAACCTCTTTTCAGGTAGTTGTAGAGAGCAATGAGGCCTCCTCTCAGCCTTCTCTTCTCCAGGTTAAACAACCCCAGCTCTCTCAGCCGTTCCTCATTAGGCCTGTTCTCCAGCCCCTTCACCAGCTTCGTTGTTCT
>WAAB01012068.1:0-93391 GCA_013389865.1 Piaya cayana | reverse complement strand
ACACTTCCACCCAGCTTAATATCATCTGCAAACTTGCTAAGGGTGCACTTGATGCCTTCATCCAGGTCATTGATGAAGACATTGAACAGGGCTGGATCCAGCACTGAGCCATGGGGAACCCCACTTGTCACTGGCCTTCAGCTGGATTTAACTCCATTTCCCACCACTCTCTGGGCCCGGCCAGCCAACCAGTTTTCCACCCAGGAGAGTGTGTGCCTGTCCAGGCCAGAGGCTGACAGTTTCCATAGCAGAATGCTGTGACAAACTGTATCAATGCCTTTACTAAAGTCCAAGAAGACGACATCCACAGCCTTTCCCTCATCCAAGAGTCTAGTCACTCGGTCATAGAAGGTGATCAGGTTAGTTTGGCAAGACCGGCCTCTCGTAAACCCGTGTTGACTGGGCCTTATCACCTGGTTCTCTTGCATTTGTGTTTCATTTAAATCCATGGCCCCATGATTACTGAGAAAAAAATAAGAAAATGTAGAAGTGTGATCCATAGTCTCTGCTTCAAAACAGGAAAAATACTATTGCTGAACAACAGCAGGTTTTACTGCATGCACTCTATCAATCATCAATATAAAAAGGAATGGCAGATGCAGGGAGGGTAAGAAGAAAACGCCATCTAATTCCTCAGGAATCAACGAAGAGAGTTTTGCATTTCAGTTGAGTGAAAATTCAATAAACTCAAGTTTTTGTAGCACAGCAGAAGAAATGCATTTATCTAATTGTGCCCTCTAAACACAGCTCTGTAAAAACACTGAAAACTGAAAAATAACTTGAAAAGTAACTTTTACAGAGATGAGTCTCCTGTTCTCTAATATTTTCTGCAATATAATGCTTGCAATGATATTTGAGGAGTATAGTTTTTAAACCCAAACTTGCTATTATAAGGAGACCCTGAAAGAGAAATAAACCAATGTAGTTTGAAGGTGTCTGTATTATATAGCTGTTATATCTGTTCTTTAAAACTACACATCAAAAGTAAAATCAGAACAAATCAGGAAAAGGATCTCGGAAAAAAGAGGGAAGTATATGAGCTTTGGAAGAGGGGGCAGATGTCTCAGGAAGGCTACAGGGATAGAGTGAGATCATGCAGAGAGAAAACCAGGAATGCTAAAGCCTAGCTAGAATGTAAACCTGAACATTTATAAGTCTATGGGACCTGATGACATGCACCCCAGAGTCCTGAGGTAATTGGCTGATGGGGTTGCCAAGCCATTCTCCATAATATTTGAGAAGTCATGGCAATCAGGAGAAGTCCTTGGTCATTGGAAGAAGGATAGCACTATCACCATTAATAAAAAGGATAGAAATGGTGACCCTGGGAACTACTGACCTGTCATCCTTACGAAAAACCTCAGGGAATAGTTTTCTGTCAGTTTACACAACTGAGCCATCCCTCTGGGTAGTCGGATGAGCACCACTGCCAGGGCAGGAAAGAAAGCAGGCACACATGGTCAGGGCCAGGAGAAAAGGCAGGGAAGAGGGAAGATTGCTCTGTCTGGTGGCAGTTAGCTGTCAGATCAGATTAGCTGTATCATACAACAGTGTGTTATGGCACAGCTCCAACATAAACTCAAGACCCCAGCACTTGAATGGGATGAAGAAGCTTATTTGTATGCTCCCACATTGGAAACGTGATTCCTCTCTGCAGTGGATTAGTGAACTGATTTATGCAAAAAAAAGCAAACAATAGTTTGGATCACTCCATAAAATGTTTCCTACCCTCCTTTATAAATTGCACACATTGAAAGTGATCATCTCTCCTCTCTAGATCTTCAGCTTCCCTCCTTGCTCCCTATAGACAAAGCCTGACATCCTTCCGCATGTGCAGGTACTTGATGTGGAATTGCTGTTTTCACACAGCAAAGCCAGGGAGGGTCAGCGTTGTTCCTGCCAGGAACTAGGAGAGGAAAGACAGCCATAAAATGGGATGAACAGGAACTTCTGGGGCAAATTTTCTTCCTCAAGGAAGCAGAAGAGGAGAGGGAGCTGTGTATTTTACTGTGCAAAGGAAAAGTAAAGAACTCAGTTCTGAGTTGTTAATGGGAAAGAGCAGGCTATCCAAAGTATTTTTTTCCTATTATTTTTTTCCCATGAAGGTATTAAAGATAGATGGAAAATCTCCAATTCATGAACATGATGATAAACAGCTCTGAAACAATATTCTTGATTTTTCCTAACTTTTGTCATATTAGTATTTCAGACTTTTTTATGAGTTTGGTGTACAATGTATTAAAAATTAGGGGAGTCATTACATAGTCAGCATATAGCTTGCTGTATTTTCGTTCTAGTGCACCTTTTAGATTCACAATTATAAAATTATAATATACTTACACATACATCTCTTCAATTAAAGATTGACAACAACACTTAACAATCAGTGCATAAAAACTATGGTAAATACATGCTATATAAATATATTAATTAAATGTTCATCAGGTACAGCAAGTTACAGTATAGAGGCATGTTCTGTACAAGCAAGAAAGATTCTAATATTCAAAACACTTTATGTTGAATATTGCTAATCACATTATTTTACACATATTTCTTACTAGGATTGCAGAGTTAAAATGTGTCATTGTGACCCCTTTCCAGAAGACATTCTAAGATATTTTATAATATAAAATATTGAACCATCCTGAAAGTATAAATAAATAAGAGAAATTTGTTATGCTAGTCACAATACTAATGCATAACAGTCCCCATTTTTCAATTTACTGATTATTACTTTTCCAATTTATCTAATCTTTAAAATCAAAGGTGAATTCTTTGCTGAGCATCCACCCTCTCATATTTTATTTAACTTCACCCTTGTTTCTGCTTTGTGTCCGCCAGCTACTGTAGTTTCATTTCACTCTGATACATTTGCTGCCTTAAAAAAAAATCCAAAAAAAAAGTAGGTACATATAAAGACAGAGAAAAAGGGAGAAAAAGAGAGAGAGAGAGAGGAAACTTGCAGTGGGCAAAATATATCAATTAAAAATTAGGGTAAAAATAGTCTTTCATGTGCAGTGCATGTCCCTGAGCTAGATTAACATTGCTGTGAGCATGTTGCACTAGTCAGTTCATTGCCTGAGGAAAGTTTGCAGGCAAAATTCATCAGCACAGCTAGCACACTTGAAAGACTCAGGCACAGGGCTGTGTTCATGGCCTGGCAACAACAAAACACCTGCTTGAAGTTGAGACGGAATAGCAAGCTGGATGGAGTTCAAAAGAATTGAATGATAATCACACCCCGATTAACAAAAAAGTGAATTACTGTAGTCCTTTGTCAATTGTTGGCTTATTTGCATACTATCTTGCAATGCCCAACAGGTTAGAACTTTTTAGTTACACATAGTCAAACATTAAAAAATGGAAGGAAAAAGCTTTCCGCCTGTGTAACTTGGACTCATTGCATGCATATTGTGTGTGTTACATCTTCTTAATGCTGTCTAGTCTGATGCTGGCAAGTGCAGGGAAAACTCCGCCTGCTCTCTTTCCTCCTTCTTCCGTTCCCCCACCTTCCAAAAATATACTAGGCAGACAACAAACACAGGCCATAATTTTGTTTGGCACAAATGTTTTTAATGACAACAAACAACTGTATATTAAACCAATTTGTTTCAGCAGATGAAAGTGAGTAATTTTAGATTCAGTCCATTAGAGCTGCTCTTGGCTATGCAAGCTTTTTGAGGTTTATCAGTAAAAAACCCTGCAACGATCTACAATGCCAGAACATAAAACATGGAATGTACTACCTTAATTTCATACTGGATGCCTTTTGTTTCATAATTGAGTTTTCTGTGCATACCCCGGGTTTTATTTTAGATTAGTTTCAAAACTGAATGTTGTCATGATACAAAACAGCATGTCTGCATTCATACCTTTACATTGCTAATAAGGTAGTGAGACATGGAAAAGTAGAAATAGAAAACATGACAACAGCAAATTAATACAGCTTCTGGTTGGTTTTGTTCATATTGTAAATATAACATTACTCCATAGGTGTTTACTGAAAGAAAAATCTTTTGGTGCAGTATAAGCACAGTCCTGCTGGACCATATCTTCCATCTATTCAGAGAACAGGCAATGCACAGATTAGCTGTGGTGTATATTACACCTTCATTTTCTCTGACAACATCCCTGCCTTGTAGGAAAGAGTATGACAGGAAGTGACCTCATGGGATCATTTCTCTACTGTAGCTGAGATCAAATATGTCATTGCAAACATGTTACTTATCTAGCTTTTTTTTTTTAAGTGTTCATAGCAGAAAACTATACCACAGAAAGTATTTTCAGAAAAAAAACACCTATATCTCTATTATTCCTATTTAAATGTAAGTACATTTTCTTTTGTGACTATTCCATTTTATAGTCCTAATCTCAGACAAGGAAAAGAGATTATTCTGTTTCTTGCTGCAGTAATTTTCTATTTATGGAAGATGAATGGTTTATCTCCACTTTATTCTGCAGCCTGATCGAGGCTAGTAGCTTCAGTCTTGGAAGATGCTTTCTAGATCTCTAAATTTCATGTTTCTCTCCTGCATATGATCTCCAACTGGTCCTTTGAGGGCTTAGAAGCAACAGGGTAGAAATATGACTTCGTGTGTTTTCTGAGTTATCCTCTTGTTCCCTTTTCTTGTTTAGCAATGATGATAGAACATTCTAATTCTGAACATTGACTAATACTTGTCTTGCTATGTACTGTGACAGTGAATTACTTACAGCAAAATTTTACCTGGCCAGTTTTCTTCCCATATTGGTTCTACTGAGGATAAATACCTCCCTTGTTGTATAAATATGAATGCATTCTTTTTCTGCAGATAGTTTTTCTAGTGTTTCAAGACAAGTTTACAGTGTCTTCCTGTTCTCCGAATTTTTTTGTGGTTGTGTTGCTTTTCACTCACTTAATAGGCATTCTATCTCTTATGTCACAAAATGAAATCTTGAAGAGGACAACAGCAGATGATCTGTTTGATTTTATCAGTGAACCATAATCTTTTGATACCTTTTATTTGGTGACACTGAAGCACTTTTTTCTAAACCATTTCTTTCTAACTGGCTTAGCAAAATGCCATGGGCACAATGTTAAAAGATTTCTAATGTCAAAAATATATCTACTGCTTCTGCTTTGTCCACAGGGCCTACTACTCTATAATAGAAGGAAATTATTTGCTTGTGACACATCCGTGCTGGTTGCTACTCAGTTTTCTGTTACCTTCCAGGTTACAAATAGTTTGTTGGATCATTTAGTTCAGTAGTTTTCTGAGCACTGAAATTAAACTGGTTGATCTATAATTCCCTTGTTCCTCCTTTTAGAATGCCTATCTCATTTTAGAGATGGGCAGTCAATCTGCACTGTTGCAGTCCTCAGAACTGCTCCTATTCTTTGTGCTCTTAGAGATCTCTGCTATGAGCTCTCACATGCCTGTAGCTGTGGTGTAGATGCTGCTCTGTCACTCCCCTCCTCAGCTTGGTAGAAGAGAGAAAATATAACAAAAGGCTTGTGGACTGAGATAAGAACAGGGACAGATCATAGAGAAGTTACCATGTTGGGCAGAACAGACTTAACTTGGGGAAATTATTTTTATTTATTAGCAATTAAAATCAGAGTAAGTTAACGCGAAGATAAAAACTGAATCAACAAAACACCTCCCCCCCCTTTCATCTGCCTTTTCTCAGTCACTTCCTTCTACTAGTTTAATTTAGATTTGGAATCTTCAGTTATTTTCTTCAGAATACACAAGTTTGTCATCAAAATACCAAAAACTCCAGGAATATACACCAAGAACTGATTTGGCAATTTGTTGTGGTTCCCAGACAGCACATACATATTCTTCCTCCATTCAACAAATATTAATCTCCTCCACATTATAACAGCTTCAAGATTATAATAGGTTAAACATGAGGCCACAGGAATCCTCCCTTGCAGTGTGGTGGTTCATAGGGAAGGGTTTTGTAGTCCTCAGGATGGGGAGGTAAATGACCTATGTTCTTTTTCACACTCTAGTGACTACTATAATCATCATACTAGCAGATTAGTGACCAATCTCTTAAAAATCAGATGCTGCAATATTCAGCAGTGTAACTCCCGTACCCTTTATAATTTTAGACTAAGATGCATATTTTCACTATTAGATGTGTAATTTTTTATTGAGCTGTGACCTTCTGACTCATGTTCTTGTCTAGAACTTTATTAGTCTTTGAATGGAGTCATCGATCAAATCTTTAATTCTGAAATTGTCCTAGGAGATAGACTTGCTTTCTATTCCCCTACAGTGTTTGAACATAACCATTTGATGGAGAATTCACAACTCTATTCCTTCCTTTCAGAGGAACCTCTGTTAGTTTAATTTGGAAAAAGCCAGCGAGAAAGTATAATCAAGTCTATGTTTTAGTGATACTGATTAAAGAGCTTCTAGAAATACTAGAGATAAAGCATCTGTATCCAGCAGAACAGTATTCCACGACTGTTCTTTCAAAAAGAGTAAGATATTGAGGTGTGGCTTGAAAGAAGCTACTGTGTCTGAATACCTTTAAACACTTTGCCTTTTCTACAGTCAAGGATTACATCCTTTTGATTAACCTCTGTCCTATCAGCCTAGTTGTTCTGATCTCACAGGAACCGGCCTGTAGCTTCCACTGAATCAGCTGTACTTCATCCAGGTGCTAGAATGGAAAAATCAGGAACTATCTATAGTGCATCGCTTTTCAGTGTACCTAATATATATTTCAGTTTGACTGGTAGTTCTATCGGGTTTTTCATCTTCAGTAGCTAAAAATGAAAAAAAACCCCAAAATCAACCAACCTAGTCAAACACCATTTTCAAAATGCTTATATCAAATCCAGAAAATAGAAAGTCCAGTTACTCTGATGTATGGCAGGAACTCCTTGTCTATGTTTTTTTAAATTCTCTCCTTAATCTTTCAGCTATAATTTTATTAGAAGTTAACAACATGCTGTTACAAGGAAGGTAGAAATCCATTATTTTTTACTTTTGTTTTGACAATATTTTTTGATGCTTAGCAATTTTCACATGATGTAGAACTATCTCATCAGAAACTAGCTCAGGACAGAGCCATTTCAGTATTAGTTTCAGAGTTCAACCAAAGCTTTTGAACAATTATAATTTAAATGGCAAATGCTCATTGAGAACATGGGCAAGTGAATATAGCACAGGGAGAGGAAGGCGAAGATGAGGGTCATGTTTGCACAACTATCTAAATGCAATGATTGCCTGGGCTTCATACATTGGGGAAAACAGTTGTTAAGGAAATCTTGTGAGGAAGAGATATCAATAAAGTGTTAATGCCTCCTTCCCTATAGCTGTTATTCTCATGTAGCACTGATGTTATTTAATGTCATATTCTATACTTAATGTCATTTAATTTAATATCATTTAATTTAATGTCATTGCTACAGTATTTGATAATGGATTGGAGGATAACAACTCTGTATTCCTTCAGTGACAAACTAATCACAGGAAAGGGTGCTTGGAAACTTCTAGTAGACATACTAGTGCTGTTATATTGATTGAGCAGAACTGTGTTTTGAAACAAGGCATATGTGGCCATTTTAAAACCAAGAGTTTGCACTGTGGTATAGGATTTTCAGACAAGATACATAGTGCTTACAAGACCTATGTGTTCCATATGACATCAACTCTCAAACATGAAGTAAACTCATCATATTTCTAGCTGCTGTCTTCATATTGACATCCTAGATTGGATGTATAAAAAAAAAGTCATAATAGTTCACATTTTAGTGTTTACATTTTAGTTCACATTTTAGTGTTTGATAGGAAAGGTTGGACTTGATGATCCAGTGGGTCTCTTCCAACCTGGTTATTCTATGATTCTATGATTTTGAGATGAATACATCAAAAGTTGTTTAAGGGAGAAGAAAGAAAAAATGATAGAGCATTTACACTTTTGCAGGTTTTCTGTAAATTCCTCTAGTTCTTGAGCTATGTAATTTGTTTTTTAGGAGCTCATGACAATATTCATGATCTCTTGGTTCCTTTTCCGCAAGTTTTTTTTTGCAGTTCTTCAAATAAACTAAACAAAATGGACCATTACAGTATGACACCTCTTGCATGCTTGTTCCTGTTTAGCTTCATAGTAAGATTTTTCTCCTCCCTGACCAATCCAGCTAATAAATACCTCTTTCCTTGACCTTATTGTGGAGTTTGTGAAGTACCTGACTTAGTGGCAGTAAAATGTGTCTAAAATTTGTCATATCTACTTCTATCAACTCTTTTTGCAAAATGTAGTACTGAAGCACCTCTGTGCAAAATTATGCCTTAGGTGAAGAGGAGCTCCTCTTTCTTCAGGAACACTTTCAGGAGCTGAACTGCTGCTACAAAAACATACCCCTGTTCTTCAAATGCTATCTATCTTTTATAACTACTGATAGACCAAAAAAACCATGACAGCAGAAAATTCTGGAATGAGCATGGCTTCTGTGGTGTTACTAAGTGATAGAACTGTCGGGATTACAACAGGGAGTATTACTGAACATTGCAAGACCTGGAGAAAAGGAAGATACTTGTATGCACTCTGCTATACACTCTTATGAACAGTCATCTCTCAGAATCTGACCCGATTTATTTCCAGTAAATATCTAAGACTCAAGTATTCAGGTGAGATGGTGAACTTTGCAATGTCTGTTATTGGATTTTACTTGGAGTGGTGGCTGCATTTGTTCAAATGGGTTGAAATTATCCTAATGGAGGTGACTTCTACTATGGGTATTATCAGATTCCCATGTACACTATTTTTACATACTTGAAGCAAGTTACTCTTGTTTCCACTGCCTGAAAGCAGTTTTGATTTATGAGGCAGGGTTTTGCAGAAATGATAGTTTTGCAGTACAATCTCAATAGCTTCGTTTCCTCTTAGTTGGCTTGGCTGATAGGTTGGTTGAATGATTCAAACAGGGCAGGCTGAAGATAAAGTTTTCAACTCTTTAGATTTTCCTAGGTTTCATCAGTCTGTCAGAACATCTACATGTCCTATATCCACATTTTGGGTCAGAAATACTAGCTTGTACCTGTTAATTTAAAATGGTTGCTGCTAATGGTATATTCCACATTTTAAAAACTATGGCTTGGGGTAGGATGCTAGTCTAACCATCAAAACACACAAAAAAGGTTCTGGCCATGGATATTTTTAAGACTACACAGCTGATACGATCACTTCTACATCTGAATGTTATGTACTGTTAGATTCTTCTCTTTTAGACACTCTGATCCTTGCAACTTCTCTTCTTTTTCCATGAATGGATAAATTAGTCCCTTGTGTAACAATATTTCCTGAAGACCTTGATTCAGACTGAGTCTGTAGACATCTGCGTACTGCCTTGTAGTCATGTTGAAGTTCAAGATCAGTTTCATAGAGTTCACGCTATTGAAGAGTCAATCCCCTTTTCTGCCAGAGTCCTTGCCCAGAGATGGAGAGGTCTGTAAGCATAATGGAATATAAAAGAAATGGGGTTTCAGAAAAGGCTGTGCTGGGAATGGAAGTTGTGACTGTGAAATTAAATTCTACTATCTTCTGTGCCGTGCCAGAGGCCACAGTACAAACCTCCTACTTCCACAGCAAATATTCCACCATGACAACTGTGTCTTACATGGGAACTCTGGATTACTACAGTCACATAAACACAGAGCCTGAATTTCCATGCCATAATGTAGACACCTACCTTATCTAAGTCAAGTCTGAGAACACATTTGTTTAGTTGTGCTCCATAACACAGAAAGATTTGAAATACATTTACTCCTTCTTTTGGAATAACACCACAAGAGAATAAATTAATAGTTTCACTTCTGAGTGACCCATATTCAATTTAATACTAGTTAAATTCAATTTAACTAGTATTCAGATCTGAACACGAGACTACTCTTGGTTCACTACCCACAAATAAATGTATTTGTTGACATCTTAGTGTGCATAAAAGGCTCAGAACTATGATTGTGACATCTATAAAAATACTTAAAAGTGTTTAATGCAACCTATAGTAGTTTAGATATTAATGACTATAAGTGCATATTAACTCAGCAGTATGCCTCAGCTCTAGTATGGTCATGAATCCAGTTCCATCTCCATTCATCGCTTCTCAGAGTCCAAAAGCTTAACCTTTCCCTTCCCCTGCATCTTCTTGTCCACTTAAAGACAATCCCTACACAGATTTCTGTAATTCAGAAAGGCTTCTGGAAAATCAAATGTCAGTTTTGAGGAAAGCAAAGTTGGCAGTCAGGATTTTCTAACCTGTTACAGGCTTTTTTGATTAATTTCTGAATTAGAATTGTAACTGAGCCATTTTTAGCTACTACTGTATGCTTTCTCATCATAATATCCACTTTGGAAACAGAATTCTGCCTGTAATGGGGAAATGCATGACAAGTCTATGTATTCAGTGTAAATCACTGTATGAGAATTATTCACTTGAAGAAAATACACTCATTTTCTTTATTCAGTTATATTCTGACTAAATTTATATTGTGAAATTTCATCTACTTATGCCATGACTGAATTTTGACCTTTGCATGTGAAAACATCTCAGCAGTCCAAGTAACCATAGGAATTTCCCGTCATCACATAGAAATAAACTACAAATAGTGGCAGTGCTGTAAAAAATTCTTCCTTAGTATGACCAAATTTATATGAACGGAAGATTCTAAAGCCTGTCACTATACATCCTCACTAACTTCTTAGCCCTGTCTTGACAACCAAGCCAAGAATAAACTGTTTTAACTAATCAATTATCAAAAGCCATCCTTTTTTTTCCCCCTTTGACAGGCATAGTACATGTGAGCTATGCAGATAGTTTTCTCAGTTCTACAAGACTGTGAAAAGTCATTTCATTCTTGACATTTGTCACTCTAGACATGCAAAAGCTCCTAAGTTAACAACCAAAATGAATCAAGATGGGATGATTGCCCTGGCCCACAGATGTAGTATTTCATAAGGAATCTAATTGTTTTTCGTTCTGATTTCTGTAGAAGAAAACGTTCTAAAGAAATGCAAGCATTAGCACTAGATTATCCTAAAAAATTAGTAAAGTGAAAAGGAATTTTTTCCTTCAGATCAATTCTAATAGCCCATGCACACAATGAACAAGAAAAGCATTAAGAAGAATAGAAATCACTCCTGCCAGGAAAAGAAGGGTTTTTTCATCTTCCTTGATTTTAGTCCTGCAGCAGAGGGAACTTTACATTAATTTGTATCACAGTTAGTATTCAGATTCATCACTTGACCACCAGCACATACTGTTCACATAAAAGGAAAGCATTCAAAAGGAAAATTAGTTACTCACCATTTTTCCTAGAGTAATGAAATCAAACCACAACAAAAATAGAAGTAAACCAATCTGGTGTTCCTGGGATTGGTAGAAATAAATAACTGAACTTCCAACCTGGTTATTTTCTTGGTTTTTGGTTTTGGTTGTTGTTTGGTTTTTTTTTCCCCCAAGTGTTACCTACCTTCCCTAGTTATTTCTTTAAGCCATTTGTGCATCTAGTGTTGTATTTTCAGTTTCATTTTATTTGACTTTAGGAAGCACTAACCAATCTAGGATGAAAACCTTTTAAAAGAGTTATTTATACTCAAACTTCAGAGGATAAAGACAATGGAAAGTGCAAATATCAACTCAAATCTCTTCAGAAATAATTTAACTCTCATGTCACTGCTGACTGGCAGCTCTAATAAATTCCTACATTTTAAGCAGACTTACATTTCACATGCATTTGCTCTCCACTCCTGAGCAGAGTGGAACATCTATTGTCAAATGCATAAAATAACATTAGAAATGCAAACTTAATGTAGCCAATGGTAATGTGTTATTTAAAACTTATGAGCCTGAATAAGGGCTTATTTCCTCCAAATTGAAATTTATAGTTTCATTTTAAAGTGCTAACTTGAATATTGATGGGCTCTAGGCATGCTGTTATAAAATGGGAATGAAAAACAAAGCAGTAACTATGAGGCATAAAGCTACTATTATGGTAATATATGGAAACTTATAGAAAAAGTGGATCCTAGTTACCTGTACTAATAGCAAAAAACATACATTAAAATTTGTGCAACTGGTATAGGAAAGTAATATTTTCCTGCAATATATGTCAAATCATTATATATTCTAGGTTTAGAATCACAATCTTCAAACATCAATGGCTGGAGAGTAATTTTGAAAATGCAATTGCACTTGAAAGTAGGTGATAGTTTCATTTGTCTTTCCTTTTAAAACTTTTTTGATATTTTTTTCTTCAAGTCCACTCATCGGTGAAAATTAAGAGTAGAGGCAGGGTCTCTCAGTTGCTTTCTAGTAACAGATTGTCTTGACGCTGGATGTTTATACCATACGTGGTCATAGGAAGTTAAATAAGCTTACATTAAACATAAATCTCCTTCAACTTAATAACAAAAAATTACTCTCTCTACTATATCTTGATTTTACAGTTAGTCTGTCCCACTGAAGTTTGTTTCCACTTCATCTATTCATAACATATTTTTGAGCCGTACATAAGTACTACAGGAATGATGCAGTGTAGCTCAAGGCATAAAAAAATACTAACTAGTAATTCTACAGCACTTGATGCAAATGTTTTAGAAAGTAGTAAACAGCTTATAAAATAACCCAGATGGAAGTGTTTATGATGGAAAATTCATACGATGATTAAGGAATTTATGCTTAGTAGTTACCTGATTTTTCTAAAATCACAGGTTTTGGTCAATTGTTGAATTAAGAACAGAATTCAATTTCCTAAATCAAATGCATGCAATTCAGTCCTACAGGTGGGACTCTTCACACTAAAAATTCTAACCCTCATAGCCTGAAAACTCAGATTACTTAATTTAGGCATTAGAACAAGGTTTAGTAAGGCTACACATTTTTCTCCCACAATTAAAATTATTGCTGGAAATACAGAACAGTAAAATTGTCTCATTGCTTTAGAAAAGCTGGGGATATAGTGTACTTCAGTAAAGCCTTTGACACCATTTCATGCAGTATTCTGCTTGAGAAACTGGCTACCACTGGTCTGGACAGGCCAAACTTCTGTTGGGTGAAAATCTGGCTGGGTGGCTGGGCCTGAAGGGTTGTGGTAAATGGAATTAACTCCAGCTGGAGGCCAGTCACAAGTGGGGTCCCCCAGGGCTCAGTGCTGGGTCCAGCCCTATTCAATGTCTTCATCAATGAACTGGATGAAGGCATCGAGTGCACCCATAGCAAGTTTGCGGATGACACTAAGCTGGGTGGAAGTGTGGATCTGCTGGAGGGTAGGGAGGCTCCAAAGGGACCTGAACAGGCTGGACCGCTGGGCTGAGTCCAATGGGATGAGGTTTAACAAGGCCAAATGCTGAGTCCTGCACTTGGGACACAACAACCCTATGCAGAGCTACAGACTAGGAGAAGTCTGTCTAGAAAGCTGCCAGGGGGAGAGGGACCTGGGGGTGTTGATTGACAGAGACTGAACATGAGGCAGCAGTGTGCCCAGGTGGCCAAGAAGGCCAATGGCATCTTGGCATGACCAGCAGGTGCAGGGAGGTTATTCTTCCTCTGTACTCAGCACTGGTGAGACCACTCCTTGAACCCTGTGTGCAGTTCTGGGCCCCTCAGCACAAGAAGGATGTTGAGGCTCTGGAGCAAGTCCAGAGAACAGCAATGAAGCTGGTGAAGGGGCTGGAGAACAGGCCCTATGAAGAACAGCTGAGAGAGCTGGGGGTGTTTAGCCTGGAGAAGAGGAGGCTGAGGGGAGACCTCATTGCTCTCTATAACTACTTGAAGGGAGGTTTTGGAGAGGACGGAGCTGGCCTCTTCTCCCAAGTGACAGTGGACAGGACGAGAGAGAATGGCCTTAAGCTCTGTCTGGGAGGTTCAAGCATGACATCAGAAAAAAAATTTTCACAGAAAGGGTCATTGGGCACTGGAACAGGTTGCCCAGCAAGGTAGTTGAATGATTCTATTATTCCATGATTCTATGAAATGTGTTGATTATCAGTGTTGGTGGAGTATCCAAAAAACCTGTCCTCTATGATTCCTTCAGCAGAAGTGATCAAGTAGTGCACAGATAAAGCACAGAACTAAATATTCAATAGAAACCGTTGCTACATGGATAGCATCTGGAACAGTCCTTTCCATGTTGTTAGGATATTTAACAGGTGTTTTGTGTGTAGTTAAGACCAGGGGACCCAAGTAAAAGCACAGCCAGTTGAACACAAACAATAGATGGAGGAACTCTGCCAGTCCAGCTAAATATGCTGCAACAAGAACCCCTGCAATGGAGACTCCTCCTACCACAGGACAGCTATCAAACACCCTGGTCAGGAGATATTGTTCCCTATATGAACATTACCCTGTGAAGGTTTATTATCTGCTAGCTGTCACCTATCATGCTAGTGACACGCTTTAAGAAAGAAGGAATATCAATATTAAAAAATATCTACAGTATTGATGTACACAAATGTCTTAGTTAACTTAACCTTAAGACAATAAGAAAACAACTTACCACACACTTCCTTACCACACTAAAATAGCTTCAAGGCATTTTTCTGGTTTAGGAAAAAATTCCTCCAGACATGGACACATGTACATTTATCTCATCACTTGTGATATTTATTCCATCTAGTCATAACCTGAATAGTTTCTGATCATTAAATATTTATATAAATTATTTTGTAGTAAAGGGAAAGCTTAAGTAGTGATTTTATGATAATGAAAATGCAAAAAAAAGCTTGATTTCCTAACATATACTTTACTAAAAACCCAGGCATCAAATATATTAAGGTCCGCTCAAAATATGCATTTACCCACAAGAGGAACAAGAGGAAACACAGATAGAAGGAACCTCAAAGTAAAGACTTCGTATTCAGGAAGGTAGTGACAAGTGGCTACAATATATTCATGTCTTAGACCTGCTCTAAAAAACTGCAGATTACATCCAGTCTTTTCTCTTGATTTCTCAGCACTGCCAGCTCAGTTGAGGACCTTGTACTAAATTGTCTGATAGTTGTTAAAGCGTGTTACTGTATCAATTTTTTGGCCTCCAAATTGGTTAATTAGTTTCCTATCTGGGCATTTTATGACTTTTTTTTCCCCCTGGGGAGAAGAAGGCTCCAGAGAGCTGATTTTCAGTGTATAAAGGGGATTTAGAAGATGGGGAGAGACTTTCTACTAAAGCTGCCTTCCTACCAAGGACAGGAAGAGGGGCAACAATTTTAAACTGAAAGAGAATAAATCTAGATTGAACATAAGGAAGAAATTGTTTGTGATGAGACTGGTAAAACATTAGAACAGGTTGCCTGGAGAGGCTACAGATGCTACATCATTGGAGGAGTTTAAAGTCAGTTGGAATGGGTCTTTCAGCAGTCTGATCTAGTGAGAAATACCCCTGTCCTTGGCAGGGGGATTGGAAGTAGATGATTTTTAAAGGTCCCTTCCAATGCTTCTATGATTCTATGAAGTATTTATATGAAGTTAACAATTAAAAAATTACATGGGGAAACCAGGTGCTTCATTCACAAACAGTGCAAACTGCTTAACTTCTCTCTCATTATTCCAGACAGTCTTCACAGATTTAGGATGCTCTAGAGCTATGAAGGGACTCAGGAATAAGCTGAGAGATCTTGATTTTGTTAGCCTTGTAGTAGGAAAAGCTCTCTGATAAGCGTTTTCCAGAGTGAGAAGTAAACTAGCAGGAAATTGTCGAAAGTATCTATGAATTGGATGAAATAATTAGTTTAGCGTTTTATTTTAGTAGAAGTTTTTAACCATCACACTATGTGTACTTTTTGGTCTGCTGGAACCTAGATTAGATAATGAATGTCACCACTTGGCTTTGGTTAGTATTGTTCTGACTCTGGTTGCTGGGAAAGCTTCACCACTCAGACTGTATTTGCTAGAACTCAGTGGAGAAGACTTCTATAAAGATTTTTTTCAGTTGAGATGTCTAACAGTTCTGTTCCACTCTATGCTTTCTAGTTTGCTACCTTTTATTAGTACTGTGTGGGCACTGTCAGAAACTCCAACCTTATGCAGTGATGTGTAGAAGCACAGGGAAATGTTTCCTACCATCTTGGCTTGGTCTCTGCTTGCCATAGTTAAAAAAAATTTAAAAAAACAGAATTCAGACTTCTGTCAGAGCCAATAGTTCTTCCATTTTTCACACAGAACATTGCTTAGACTACCACCAAGCCAAAGGTCTGTATCTTAGATCTTGAATAGCATTGCTCACTTGCACTGCAATACATAATATTTGCTTTTAACACTGATAGAAGCAGATGCTACAAATAAGTAAAGGTTCTAATTGGGATTATGAATATTATTGAAGTTTGCTGCATTTCTAATTCTAGGTCAGTTATGAAAAAAAGAAAATCCCTTTGATAAAGACTTTTGAAAAATATGTTCTTTAAATAGCTAAAATACATGTAATGTATACATCAAAACAATGATTTTTTTTTTAAAAAAGGAATATTGTCTTATTCTATGCCAATGGAAATCAAACCAACTCCAATGCATTGTAATTGTGAATTGTGTTGCTGGCTCTTTTCGTGACCTACTGAAATATTTATAGTGGACAGAGAAAAGAGGCATTCACAACTGCAAATTCTTGCAGCTGGGGACATCTCTGTCACTGTGGGCTTCACAGAGACAGCTCTGCCCTAATTTCATCTGACTTTGAATATGTGCAAAGAAATGTGAATTGACTACAGACTGAGAAAATTAGCAAAGACAGAAAATCATTTCAGATCACAGTGTTATCAATATTTTACTTAGTCAGGATTCAATAACTTCTCCAGAAACTTATAACCATGCTTTCAAGAAATTTATACAATTTCCTTAAAACAGTGATGAATGTAAAAAACCTGCAGAGAACTTAAGTACACTCTTTGTTCGTGTTGTTTCTCATGACATGACAGAAGAAATTGTCTGAATTTGCCATTGGTGGACAACAAAAAGCTTTATTATGGGTTGTTATAAATAATATCTAAAAGCATTTGTAGGATGCACTGCTTCCTGTCTACTGTATACTAATATTTTGCGGAATCATATTTGGAATTCATTAACACTGACATGACTGTGACCTTGAATTCAATGATCAATGTCATGATATCATTAAAGTCTTTCCTCATACCTAGAAGCAAGGGGGTATGCTTTGTTCCAGCCTCAGTCATCTTCTGAAATCCCCATGGTGATGGTTTAAAAGTTTGAGACCTTTTTATATTTCTTTTAATTTTAAAGGAAACAGGAAGTAGTCTACAACCTTGACCTTTGACAGGGTGAGTTCTCTATTTGATTAGCTCAAGGCCAAATAAGGCCTCTTCATATCAAAGTCTTCTGGATGTATTGTTCTGTAATAAGGTCTCACTTGACTAGAGGAGAGTAAAATATCAAAAAACAAACAACTGAAAATACTAGTTATCATTCATCTTATTGGGCTGGACTGAGTGAATACTTTTCTCCTTCTGCTGGATCACTTTGACTGTGGATGTCAGCGGTATCTGACATGGTGGGGTAATCCAGGAAAATATGTTTAAGAAATGTCAAAAATTTTTGATCAAATGAAAATGCCTAAGGCATACTAAAGGAAATAAATTTCAAAACATAAGTCCAAAATGCAGAAGAAGAACATCCTGGAGGGTGGACTTTTTGCCTCATCATCTCCACACACACAGTGTGCTGAATCTCCTAATACGAAATATCCTAAATTAATAGGGAATTTTGCTATCAGTCTTAGCCATCTGTCAATTTTTATTTATTTTTTAGAAGAGCTTGCACAGTTTTTCTCTAACAATTTACTTTTACTAGGGAATTTTTATTCTGTTGTAATATTTAATCTTTCGATACTCTCTGTAAAAAGGCTAAAGAAATCCAGCTGTGTTTGTCAAGTATTAAGTGAGTGCTAGGCAATGCTATGTATGCCTCTTCGTTACCTTTGTTCTGTCTGTGTCTCAACAAAAATACTCTATGAAAAGATACACAGAAATTTTGCTTAAAAGTAACCATTAGCTGCCTCCAGAAAACACTGCTGGGTTAAACCTTACATCAACTGTATGCAAGACTTTGATAAGTCAGAATTAATAGTTTCCAGTCAACTTTCAAAGCGATATTACCACATAAATCTTCCAATTAAAAAGAAAATTAATGCACACAGAAACTGTTATAAATAGCATCAAATATAGCAAATTGTGTTTGGAATACTTAGATTACATTTTGAACAAAACTTGTTGGTAGGAATTACTTATGAAAATATGTCTCTCGAAGTTCCTCTTTTCATCATGATTACATATATTCAAATATAAAAGATTAACATAATATTTACATTGCCATATTTTAAGTACATTATACTTAAACATATATATTAAACGCATTCTCCTCTGAACTCATCCAGGAGCTGAAGTCTCAGTCTCTCTATGGGGTAGATCACTAATGCTTTAGGAACTGAGTCAAAATCCCCTCTGAAAATCTCAAAAATCTCTCACCAAACAGCAGGCAAGCAGCTTCCACTGCTATCAAAGCTCTCAAGATTTCCCAGCTGACCTTCACTTGCAGGCGAAAGCCAAACATAACCTAAGTTGTATGGTAGATAATAGAGGTCCAGTGCTCACAACAGGCACCTCTTTTGGTCCTGCAGGGAGCCACAGAGGAGTCTACAGATATGCCTTTCACTGCTGTAATTAAAACCTTTCCTCCTTGCTCAGAGTTTGGTGGTGACCAGGCGTGTTGTGTCCAATAGTTCATCTGCAATGAAATTGTCTTATACTGTCCCAGAAGCAACTATTGAGCCAGTCCAGTAACTGTCATACAGCTATTTCTGGATCTTCCTGAGTCCTAGCAGAGCAGAGCAGCGCTGCACGCCACGTGTGTGCAGACACACAGAACATCCCAGCTGAACACTCTGCCCATTGCTTCACATACAGCCTTTCTCTGGGCTCAGGCATATGGCTTACATTTCCATACAGTACCTTTCCTTATAAAGTGCTGCAAAACAAATAATGCCAGTGACAGAGATTCCTTTTGAAATGCAAGAAACAATCTTTAGCCAACAGCTTAAGCCAATTTAAAAATTCTCTCACTTCTTGCTTTTAAAGCAAACAAACAACAGAACAGATTATTTCCAGATCATTTTATTACTTCTATGAAAGCAGGTAATCAGACTTCCATCGTCACCCCTTTTTTTTATTTGCAACTTTCCTACTTGAAAAAAAACTCTACTCATTTTTTTGAAGAAAACTCTTCTTTATGGGTGTAAGAGTCGTGGATCAGGTAAAAAGACTCGGTACTGGATTGTCAGTTAACATGAGTATAATCATTCTTTCAGCAACAGCACTGCAAACCCACTTGATAACTAGAGGCAAGAGGTACTGCAAATAATATTTTCATCACAGATATTGCCATGTGCACAACAGAGGAAAAGCAACCTAATCTCTGACTTGCCTCAGCAGTAAGATATATTTTTCCCAAATCAGTGTTCCCTGTGGCATCCTCTCTGTATTCTATGTTGATTTGTTCAGCTTACTCTGTTTGAATTTCCTAATAATGACTGAATAGTGGATGAGTGTTTTTGATAACTTGCTTGACAGTTATCTTGTCCATGCTGGTTAGAAGTGTAACAACCTTCTGAGCTGCACAACTTCTGAGTTTTTGCACAACGAGATTTAGGATGATGATTGTGATGATGACTATTTCTCAGCTAATCTTTTAAAGCTCTCTCTGAAAAAAAAAAGAAATTAAAGAAGTAAAATCAAAATAAATAAATAAATGAATAACGTGAAGGAGGTGGGAAAAATAACAGCAGTGTTCAGGCCTGTAATCACAGCAGTGGCTGCCCCTGTCCGTGTCTAATGTAAGGGTTATGGAATATCATAATCCCTTCTCTGAGCTCCTTTACAGCAGCAATGATGACTAAATTTCTTGTGTCTTATCACACTGTCACAGACTGGAACTAGGAGAGGGAACTCTGAAGAAAACACAGCATGAAAACTAGAGAGCAGATGATCAGATTAGCTGCTATTGGATTTGTTAGCAGGGCCACAATCTGACTGAAACAGGCTCGATTCCGAGGCCCACGGAGATTTAAACCATCAGCTCCCCCACGTTCCTTATCCCTATCACACCATTATATATTTTTTTAAATATATATCCCCCTTCTCCACATAACACACATCCTTTTACCCATTTTAAGTCATCTTCCAAAAGGATGAGGTTAAGAGTTAACACTTCACAGGTTCCAGTGATATCAGATGAGTTGATGGATTTTGAGTAAGAGGATCCATCAAAAATACCACACAAAAAAAAATCCCTAAATAAGACTGAAAAGCAGCATTCCTTTACTATTTAGTGAGATTTTCTCCATTTTACAAGGCTTCTGCAATGGCACTTTACAGAGATCTGTTACAATGCATCCACTTGTGCTGCTACAGGTTCCCTAATGTAGATGACGCACCACCCATAGTGGGATGAACACAGTGAGTGTGGACCAGTCATGATGGGTGATATCCAATCCTAGTGATAGTGGGTACAATCCCCAAAGCATTAAGTAAAAATTTAGTGTGATGCTGTATGGCATTTAACTTATGTCCACGATACATAGTAAATACAGCACATTTCAACTTCTGATATCAAGTCAAGTCTCAAAGGAAACCAACTAGAATATTGTAAGGTATCCACTGTAACATAGGAGTGATGACATAAAAAGAAAAGTTTAAGGAAATCTACTAAAGAACATACTTCCATAAAATGTATGAAAACTTGTACAAAAGAAACTCAGCCCTACAGTCAAAGCAAAAATTTTTGTGTACAACAACAACAAAAGTGGAATATTCAATTCTTGAATTCTGCAAATAACGCACAAAAATGAACACCTGCCTAAGTGTTTTCACAGTTGGGGTTTTAGTTTTCAGTTTAAGATGCAAAGCATGATGTATGCCTCTTCATTGCCAAACACAATATTTTCCAAATAAATCATCACAAAGAAACAAAGACATATTGAAGTCCAGCTCTGTAACTATCTTGATGAAATGCTGCATTCACGATAGTGATAGTTAGATACATAAAAGGACTGCAGGGCAAGATAATATTATAGTTGAATGATAACTCCACTGTGTTTTAAATTAAGAATATTTGAGCACCCATAACTCTGAAGCCTGTATCTCACTCTCCTTTGAAAATTTGCGTGCTTCCTCTGTAGAAATTGTGGTTCCAATTTAAGGTCATTTCAGCAAGGGGTCTCAAGTTACAGTGATTGTATAAACTTCATGAGATATTAATTCATATAGATATGGATTTATTGAGAAGGCATTTAATGAGTTCTATTCTTTGAAGCTATAACAGAAATAGATCTTTCATTTGCTTCCTGTCTTCTTCTAAATGTTCTTCACACCTAACAGTTAAAATACTGAGAAACTATTATCTGCAAAACCTACAGTTTAAGCCATTCTTGCTGTGTTGATCCACAAAAATACTACTTATTAATTTGAGATGGTGCAGTGCTTATGTCTTTTTCAAGAAGATATCTTGACGTGCTGATAAGACCTCACCAAAAGTCATTTTCTTGGCCATGATCTGTCTCTGTGTGTACAGTCAACACTTCCAGTGTTAATGTGTGCTCACATTAACTATTATTTACCCAATTACAAATAGGTGGGATAGAAACATTTTTAGATACCATAATGTTGAATAGCCTAGTTGGAGTTATTTTGAATAGATAAACAATTCTATTCTGGAAAGCCACTTCACATTTATTGTTTTGCATTTCTGTGACAGCTTATATCATTATCTTGTCAACGTAAATGGTTTTGTGTTGGGTTATTTTTGAGATTGAGTAATATTCTTTTGACCTTGCACTGCAAGATGGTTTGAGGAATTGGTTAGATTCAGCCACTCAGAAGCCTCACTGGAAAAATAGGTAGTCATCATATTTAGTGAGATAAAAATTTTTCACTTTTTCCAGATCTTTGTCTTATTCTCGTATGTTCTTTACCCAAGCAATAGTGTCATTGTAAGATCAGAAGAACTTGATTGTTTGATTACACTTTTTTTTCAATTTAGATATCTGCATAAATTTCATGCAATCCTTGTGGAAGTCAATCTTATTCCTAGACATGAATGACATTTTTGGAAATTTTTGTACAGTCTCTTTAAAGCTGAAGTGAAGCATCACAACAAAGCCCTACATGGCCCAAAGACAGACATTTATAGGTTGTTGAGTCTGAATAAGAACTTTCTGAGAGCTATAGTTAGCCCCTTTTCTAGAAATTTCCAAACCTTTCCACATGCCATCATGTTTTAAAGCCTTATCTTGCCCACAGAGTTCACTTACATTTACAATTAAACAAATCAGTTCTCTTACATGACAATTTTGTGCAAGTTACATAGCTGTTAATTTATTATACACCTCTCCACACTGCCTCCCAAAAGTGTCTTCCTTGTTGTTGTTTCTAGGATTCTTCTTAATACTATACTGAAAAAAAACCCCTTGATCTAGAGTTGTACTGCTTATGGTTGTCTGCAGTAATGAGAGGAAAAGTCATTTGGTTTCTGCAACCTTCTTTTTACTAATGTGATGAATATCATAAAGAATATATGGTTTTTCAAAAGGACACAAGAAATATAAAGAGTAGACCTTTACCATCTGAGGGGTAATCACACCAAAACCTTATATCCTAAAGAACTCTAAATACCACACATTCCTATTTAAATTTAGAATGCTATTAAAAAAATGCAAAACACTAATTACACATAGAAAATAAGATAGAAATAAACTTGAAAGTGTTGCCTGCCTTTATAATTAGTCTACCCATCTCCTTTTAACTAGGATTAGATAAATTCAAGTATAATAACAAACTTTGACTTTAATATCTGTCATCCTGACCAAAATATACTCAAACCAAGGAAATACATGTAGAAGATACTCCTAATATTGTAAAGTAAAAAAAAATTGTAGTTTATGTAAGCTGTCTTAAATAAAAAAAAGTAAATTTATCTGTCATGAAAAATAAATAGGTGAGACTATGTTTAGCTGTATCCAGTTGTTCATCCAAACTAGAGAAAACATATATTTTCACCCCTGATATTTTCACATCATTGCAAAATAATACAAAGGAAATATCCTACATTAAAAAAAAAAGTAGTCACATATTGTCTTCTTAAAAGCAGTCATAGGAAATATCCAGTTATTTTTTCCTAACACAAACATAGCGAAATCAAGCCCAGCTCAATCCATGGCAAACATCTAACAAGAATTCTGTAACCTAAAATTCAGAATGTGTAAAGAAAGTACAATGTTATACTGTTATGCTTACCTTCCCTCTCATTTAAGGAGCAGGCTGGAATTAGTTACAGGCCTTAGAGCTATTTGGATTTGTAGTATCATCTCCCACATCAGAACTTTAGATCTCCTAACCTGATCCCTGGCTGCTTGAACAACTTCTCTGTATTCATCCCAGGCTACCTGTCCTTGCCTCCATCCTTTTTATACTTCCTTTCTGTGTTTGACTTGGTCCAGGAGCAACTTGTTCATCCATGTAGGTCTCTTGGCATTTTTATTTGACTGCTTCTTTGTTGGGATGCATTGTTCCTGAGCTTGGAGAAGGTGATCTTTGAATATTATCCAGCTGTGATTTCCTGGGAGTAACGCCAACAAGCAGATGACTTTTTAACGTTGTATTTTTAGTAGGAGAGGAGAAAACCTTTTTAGAGGAAACTAGCCTTTAAACAGTGATGAGATGATACTCCTTTTTAGCTCATGCCATACTAGCCTGTATCCTGGCCATCTTCCAGCTGGTAAATTGCTTTTAAATGCCTTATTCACAGCATAAACTTTCTCAGAAGCACTTTTCAGCTGATCAGTGTCCTTTAGTCTCTAGGACTTCACCTTCAATAAGGTAAAACTTCTAAGCACCTACAGATGGAATAGAAGATCCTTTAGCTAGAAAACTGGTCCACTGCCTTTTGAATACATTGGCAGTCTTCCCTTAGGATCCATCACACCTTTTTATTTTTTCGTTTTTGATAGATATTTTCATATAGAAAAGTCTTGTAGCACACAGAAAGATAACTTTACATTACCACACCACACACACACACACTTTTGTGTACAAATATGACACAGGGCGGGGCACAAAGTGAAATGAAAGGTGCATCTAGCCCACTAATATGTCCTCACCAATTTCAATAACTGACTGTCTAGGGAGGAGAATGAAAAACAATTTGGGGCACAGGGTACAAAGAAAACCTTATGGTACTACATGGTTAAATATTTAAAGATACACTGACAAGTACTCTCAGCCTTCAAAGCTTGCATTTTAGAGAATTCCTGAAGCAGAAGTTGTGTCCACTTATTTTCCTGATGCTCAAAGGATTTCTTTTTTACAAATTTTTCCGGTGATACATGCATTCCACTAACCTTCCAGCACCCAAAAGTCTAATTTATTCTCAGAGATCATTGCCTTTAGACTCCTGTAGATACCTGTATTGAAAGTAGTAGTTTAAATTCTCTTTATGGTTTACAAAGAATGACTGTAAAGTACTGACTTAAAGGAACTCAAGACAACTCTGTGTCAAGGTTTATGCTGTGAACATCTAAGTTAGCTAAGATGAATGCCAACCTTTCTGCCAGTTACAGCTCTTCTGGAGCAGTGTCAGATACAGTAAAATTAATCAATCTTTGCAACTGCTCTCTGTTTCCAATAAAATACAGGCTAAACGTCTGGAAAAGTCAATAAAGAATTTTTAAAAATAATTGTAGCTTTATAAATTCCATTGATTCAAAAACATAAAAGTCCTTCTTCTCTGAAATTACAGTCACTACATTAGAAAGGTGGTATCAATTTTAGCAAAATAAAATCTTCCTACAAGAAAACCACAGCTGAATGATCACAGCATGTGCCTCAATATTCAATAATTTCTCGTACGGTTTTATTTCCTTATATAAAAACAACAGCTTTATCATGTATTCAGTTCAAATGATTGCAACAATGCAATATTTGACATTAGTTACACAACAAGATTTCTGATAGTGTGTTCCCAATGTTTGGTTAGATTTACAAAACCAATATAGGGTTGATAACATTGCCTGGACATCATCCATAAATTTGATTTTTTTTTAAAGTGTATCACTTCTAAGAATAAGAAAACAAATATAGTTAGTCTTGTTCTATTTATCTATGTTAAAGTGTTTTATTTTCAAACTCAGTGCATGGCAATCAATAAGAAAATGTTCTTCACTCCAATGAAGATACAGTTTCTCAGTTTTACAAAATTATTCTACTTTTTCAATCATTAGACAAAGATAGCAAGATTTAGCAATGGCTGGAAAGGGAGTGAGTTTCTAAGTGGTAAACAGAGGGGTTTTTTTCTCCCAATTTTTCAATTATAACTCAAGCTGAGCAGGACATTTTTACTTAGGTATCTTTTAGAGGAAACTGGTCAAATAAATAAAAAATCCTGATAGTATTGTCCAAGTTTCCCTGAAAAATTTCTTGGGATAGACTTCTGCTTAGTGAGAGTAGGCAAAATCCTGGTTATTGTTGTCAGGGCTGTGGGGGCATCACCAGTCCTGCCTGTGCTTATTCATCCCCATGAATACCCCACAATATCTGGGGCCCAGGACCCCAGAGCTCACCCCTCTGGAGCCACCAGCCCCTGCCCCAGTGAGGCCACCGTGAGGTCGGTCTCCAAATACACTAATAAGAAAAACAGCAAATGGTAACAATTAATAAAAATTAGAGATGTTCAAGACACTGGTAGTTATCTTGAGAGACCATACAAAGAAAAATAGTTGTGAGAATTTAATAATTAAAACAACCTATACGTAACTTACAGACAAAAAATAGTATCCTATGGAAGGAGCAACAGGACAAACTGTTGCCCACAGAAACTTTATAAATGGAAATTCTTGCAATGAAGTTTCACTTTTCCCCTGAAATCTCATCGTATCTGTTGAAAGAATGAGTATACTCACTTCAGGAGAGTTTTGCTTTCATTTTTCTCACACAAACTTGTTTCTGTGAAAACTTATAAGTGTACACAAAGTAAACTTGAGCAAGCCAGGCCCCCACAGACTTCTCTTACTAGGTCATTCTTTTGTCCATCAAAATCAGTTCATTTCTACCTGAGATGACTATCCTGCAACACTTGCAGATCAGGCTGTCCTTCAAATGCTATAAAATTTCCCCATATGCCCAAAATACTAAAATCGGACAAATAGTGAACAATTTATCCATCATCTTAAAGGATTCTAAGTCTGGGGTTTTTTCTTACAATATTCCATGAGCCTCAGAGTAGGCAGTTTCTACTACTTTCCTCTTTTTAACTGAACTTTATAACAGAACCTAATGTCTTGCCTAAATACAGTTCAAGCACCAAATTAACTAAATGGATTAGAATGCAGTCTAATGAAATCTGTGATCCATATTCACTCTTACCTCAGATTGCTGAGGAAAATCCACCAGTCAACTAAATTAATTTTGATATAATCTTTACCAGGACAGCACCCCTTCTGAACACAAACTTGAAAATATGAATTAGCATCATTTGATTGAATCTTGTCTTATGTTGTTTGCAGACTAAATAAAATAATAGATAAATGCAGTGCCCACTGAAATCTACAGTGAGTCTCCCAAACTTCACCTAAATCTGGCAAGGGCATCCTCACGCTTCATTCACCTATCCTATAATTTACCTTAAAGCTTTTTATCAAGCAGAGAAATGGCGGAGTTTAGGTCAAATTTAGATCTCATCTGAGCCAAGGAAAAGCCAAATTATTTCACTTCTGACCATTTTAGCCACAATATTCAGCTGATTATCTAATTCCTCAATCCTAAACTACTCNAAATTATTTCACTTCTGACCATTTCTAAACTACTCTTTTGCTTTTTTTTTTTTTTTTTTCAGTTTAACTATATTAAAGAAAGCAACAAATAGATTTTCTACTGATAACCTCTGAACCTATACACAATTCTGGTCCAAATTGCTGCAAAGAATGCAGTGAGTGCAGCATATTTCTGACCACTTATTTATGACTGAGCTAGTTTTCCTGACGTATATTCTTCTAAGAGCACAGATTACAAGTTTTTTAATGGTACAGAAAAGTGTACCATAAATTTTGTTAGTTTGTTGCACACCAGATGTACCAAGTACTGTGGATTTCATGGGCCACTCATGTTTTTGAAACTGTTTGAATTTTAGCTGTACTCTCACACATTCTTCTACAAGGTGGCCAAAAAGCACACAGCTGCCAACCATGTGCATGCTCTGTGCCTTCTCCAGCTCACTTCTCATTGCATTACTTGCTAGCTCTCAGCTATGAAAACGCAGTTGGTAGAAACAAGGTTAGAAGGGTAGTAAGATGCTTATGGCTTCCAACCCAATGGAAGCTTCATGGGGCACAATCAATACAACTCCAGCTACCTTATAACTTTCAGGCCTTTGAGGCTCCAAAGCTCAAGCCTGCTTTTAGGTATTGCTGATTCTGCACAGACATGGTTGTAGATACTACCTCTCATGGCCAAGAATCTCCAAGTAAACAGGTAAAGGGAAATCAGAGTTCTGAGAAATACAGGCCATATTTTTCCCAGTTTTATTTATATAGAATCATATTATCATAGAATCACCAGGTTGGAAAAGACCCACTGGATCATTGAGTCCAACCATTCCTATCAAACACTAAAACATGCCCTTCAGGGCCTCGTCCACCCATCCTTTAAACACCTCCAGGGAAGGATATAGCTACATTAATATTCACGTGGTTAGATATAGCTGCTGTGGAAGCTTTCAAAGGAGAGCACAGTATCTGTGAGAGCTGTCCTGCACAAATGCAGGTTGTCTTATTCAAAACCACACAAGCTCAGTCTTCGTTGACGTGCCCGATATTTTCACTTGGTCACACTTTTCCTTTCATATAAGGAAGGAAACCTTCTTTTAACATATCCTTTCTCCCACAGCACAGTACTTTGTATAACCTCACTGACACAACTGCCATTTCTGGGAAGGTCATAATATTGTTTTTTGAACATTACACGGTACAGATGACTACTTTTTCTGAGTCATGCAAAATAGGAACAGTTTCAAGTTTGCTGCTGAATACATCTAAAGAAGAATAAAGATCCTAATGCAAAACAGCACCCATTCCATATTGTATTTCTGGAAAGCTCTAAAGAGATAGACACTGTTACTCCTAAGCTATTTTTTAGTGTCTTACTATGTGTCTTGCTGGGGTAGATGTGAAAGAGGGTGTCTCAGCTACAAGGGCCTATCAGCAATGAATCACAGAATCACAGAATCACAGAATCATAGAATCACGTGCCAGCTGCCACTTTGAGGAGTCAGGAGCTACCTGCCTCTTGATCCCTCCTGGGTTTCCTGGGCTTCTGTTGCTCCAGGAACTGCCTTTGCCTCGATCTAGTGCCTGGCTGCCGAACTTACCTACCCTGCCTCCAATTCTCACCAACTGAACACTGCTGCTGGCTTTGCCGCATATAAATCTCCTGTGATCGCTTCCAGGACCAACCATGACTTGTGTGTCATGTGAGTTCAGTGCATATCATTCACTTTTGTCCTTGAGAAGGTGCTTTGTTTTACAAAAAGCAACATCTAGTGTCACATGTCACATTCTGTTACAGAAAATAAATTCAATTTCCTTAAGAAACATGAGAAATTGTTCTATTAATTATATTAATACTAATTTTAATTTATTTGTTTGTGAGGAATATCATCAATTCTTGAGCATTTTCTTTTACAATGCTTACTGTCAATAATATTCTTTACTCACTGTGATTGCCATCATATCTCCCATATTCCCATACATTCATTCATATACTCCAGCCACTGCTGTGTTATTTTGTGGTTCTTTAACCTAACAAACTGGTCAGATCAGTCATTTCTTGGCTAATCACCTTGAATATGATTTTAAAGTATTTTGGTGAGGTTAAAGCATTCCTCAGAAGTCAAGTGATAGGGATAATACTTCAATGAGTGCCACATGCATCTTATCTGTTCCTGAGCTGTTCCATCTAGTATATAGAGTTAGAGGTACCAGATTACTGTTGCTCTTTTCCTTATTGCTTGTCTTGAGTTGTTGAATCTTCTAAGATAACATTTTAAAAGTCATTGCACTTCAGTTCTAGCAAGACATCATGAAGTTCCGCGTGAGACAGAGTAAAACCTTAAACCTAAATACTTAATTTTACTGAATAAATATTTCCCTGTGATTTTTGCTCAAGCCATTCATAACTACTTGAAATTTGTGCAGCATCAAATACTTGGCTATCTAAGTTGATAGAGATATTGTAGTTTTTCTTTCTGCTCAAGTTTCTACTACAATTATTCAATTTTATACTCTGAGTACCGATAAGAAATTTAGTATCTATGAACATACTGACCAGTAAACTTGTTTGCTGCAGCATTTATGAAAAACTAGAATAAATGGACCATATGAAGAGATGAAATATGCAAAACTACAATTAAATACTTATGGAGCTTCCCCTTTTCAACTTTTACCCAGCCTTAAACTCATTCTGCCTTGATTATCGCATATTTTACCAACTGTTTGCTTAAACAAGTCATCGGTTATTCTCAGATAATTTCTAACTGTATCTTACATTTTAGCTCAATTTCTATCATTTAATTTCTGGTTATTAGGCATTAATATACAGAGACTGGATATGGTACATACCCTATTGCTATAATATTTCCTATATACTATCTTCAGACTAGTTAGTTTTTCAGCAATGTTTTAAATTACATTAAAGACATTTGGTTTTGGCAGGTTTTCAAAATTCTGAGGTGGCAAATTACTTTGGGGTATTTTTTTCCTATCCCAAGAAAGCCTTTGTGTACTGTTCAAACAGCGCCAAAGCAGAATTTCAGTCTTCCCATCAGTTGCCAAGATGTTTGTAGTGCGCCAACATTGTGAACCGAGAGATACCCTTTCTCAGTGAAAACTGCAATCTCAGCACAAGCAAGCTGATCAATAAGTTAATGGCATGAATCAATGAGAAAGATCTGGGAGAGATCTTAATTAAAGAAACAACTGCTGATACAAATTATGTTTCCAATGTATTGATGCAGCAGAGAGCATGAGGTTGAACGGAGATGAGCACTGATCAATGTCTTTAAATTTGCATTCCTTTTCATCAGAAACCAGCTCTCTTCATCCATATATATACAAGCATGCACGTACACAGACACATATCACTACCACCAGCACCTCAGAAGGATTTTGGTTTCTTTGTCTTTATTGATTCCTTTAGTACTCCTCTGGAGACTGTTAGGTCGCCTCACTTTACAAGGTGAAATGAAGGTCTCCACAGACTAGTTGATACTTGTTCCTTTAGACATTCCTGGAGACCATCTCAATACCTTAAATCAGCAAGGAGAGCTTTGCCTCACTATGAACATCATGTTGTAATGTGCAGATGTAATAAAGAAACATAAGTGTAACTTTGAAAACTTCTACTTACATGAAGAAATAAAGACAGTATTTCTTAAAGCAGAAGGACAAGCATGTGTGTACCTCCACGTGTGAATGTGCACGTATTCAAGAGAGACACAGACAAACAGATGGACAGAAGGAGAGAGAAATAGAAAAAGAGCATTCTCCAGTGGGTGAACAACACAAACATCCAAAGCCAATAGCTGTTTTCCCCAAGTGATTCAATCTGAGACACAGTTTAAAGAGACATCAATCTGTGATGTCAGCAATGCTCAGCATATAGCTAATGGAGCTTCAAAAGATCAATATTCAAACCTGCCTTTTCTCATGTTGGAAACTCACACCAATGCTAGATGCATAATACATTTTTTATTGGCTACTTTTATCACTGCTATTCACATTTTTGTTAGATCAAATATTAGTGTGTTTGTTTTGCCTTTTTTTTTTTTAATTTGGGAGGGGAGGAAGCTTTATTCCCTAGGATGCAGAAAAGTAATTTAAACTTTAGCTCAGCTGGTAGCTATGTAATCCATCTTATTTTCCTGTCAGGTTTTATAATGAAGTCAAAAGCAGTCCTAAACTACTGACATAATAATCTAATGTTGTGTTGTAATGATTATGTTGGATCTAAAAATATGTTTTTACTGCACACACAATTTGAAGAAATCGAGCAATTTCAATTAGCATCATCACAGTAGTAAGCCAGAGTTACAATAATAAAAGTATTTGATAGGAGAAGAAAGAACTACATTTTTAGCTACTTAAATCATAACCAAGACTCAGTGAAAGGACTGAAAAAATTAAAAGACTGAAAAGAATCTGTCAATAAAATAGCGGTTTCCTGTGGCAGAATTGCTGGGTATTTCATTAGCTGCTTTTAAGAAGCCATAGGAAAAGCAGGGCAATCTAAAAGATTGAAGTTGTTAGCAATATTAATGTCAGCACAGTTCTAAGATAATATCCTCTCTAGAGCTAAACTGTAGCATGCATAAAATTTATTAGAGAATGGTTCTATTGAAGCACTACAGTGTGTGTAAACTTGATGAATATATAGTAAAATAATTTAAATATTAAGTGAGTGCATACTTCCAAATGTTAGTTCAAAGACTGGTAGAATTGGAACCCCACTCTAATCTGGCTTTCACATTTCCTTCTCCCATAAGAAATAAAAGAAAAAACAAAACCAAGTCAAATTAAGTTGTTAAATGGTTTAAGGATTTGATATCTTTTGCTGTTAATTTAAATGGCTGAGCTGCAGCTCATTTCTTTTCATCTTTATAGCAAAGCACAGGCTGACCCCAAGGGTCAGTGAGGATTATCTCTGTGTCTTCCCATTCCATCTTACATTATTAGTTTACACTGCAAATGAGAAACTGATGTCAGAAATATGCCAAACATTATTTATAAATATAGAAGAAGCCAGGGTGAAGTCTGATAGGTCTGTGGCTTAGCATGTAAAGGTCTCAACAACAATTAGTAACTGAGATACATCCACAGTTGGATGTGGAAACAGTCACCTGAAGAGCAGAAAATATTTTGTTAGTATGCTTATAATTTACATGAAATACAATTGTGAAATGTTAAACACTAAGTATGAAATGATTTGGTGATCCTATAATTAAAAATAATCAAATTACTAGAGCGATATCTTAAGGTAAAAAGAAGCACTGAAATCATAACTACTCTTAAACTGTTTCAAATTTAGTACAAAGTTACTTTACTTTTCCCATATACTTTATTTGATTTACCTTAAAATACTGCATTTTAGCACCTTTTATAATTAAGAATTTTTACTGTGCCTATGTACTGTAAATGGCATATGCAAGAAGATGTGAATTTTCTCCCTTAATGAAAAATCATACTAGCCATACAAGGAATTTTAGTTACTTAGCACTCAGGAAAAATATCATGCAATATAACATTGTATCTCTACATTATCACAAAGTAGGAGAAAATATCCATTATATTCATCATTTGAAGAACAGCCCAAAAATATCCAAAACATAATTTGATGTTCAAAATAGTTTAAGTCGAAACAGACCGTTAAGAAAGTGAGAAGGCAAAATAATTAACAATGGTATTTGGGAAGAAGAAATTGGTCTGGCATATCAAACCCCACTGTATCGTTATCAGTGTTATTTAAAAGCTAGTCTTTTGGTATCAGAGGCTTCACATGAAAGATATGCATTCAATTTTTCTATGTTCATTGCAAGTTACTGGAAAGATGTGTTTGATAAATATGCTGTGTTTATGTAATATTGCTTATACTATATTGCACTAATAAATCAGAAAGCATGAAGGCCGCTTTTGAATAAAGATGCTGCCTTTGTAGCACATCTTTCTTTTTAACATAGTCTGTAATGAAGTTAGAAGTTAATGAAGTGCTGTGACACAGAGAAGATGCATGCACAAACAAAGAGGGGTTGATCATCAAGGCAAATACAGCAAGAGACAGATGTCATACCCTACTTTTACTAATGCAAAGATGGCCAACCGGGTGACCAGGCCTTCATTCAAATTTCATTCCAGTGTGTTCGTTTCATCATCCTTGTCTTTAGCCTAGATCAATCTGCATAAGAGTAAAGTAATAGGAGCCTCTAATGTAATTCTCTTTTCTAAGTCCTTTTCTAAGAAATCCTTGTTATGTTTTGAACTCCATCTTGTAGAGCCCTTAGTGATTCATGCATACAGAAGTATTGTTGCAGTTTCTAGATCTGTAAGTTCTTTTTTCTTTTTGTTTTTTTCTAATGATTCATTCTCTCCCACTTCTCATGTCAATGTATAATCTCTATATTCCTGTATTGTAAACCAAGGAATATCAAATATTCCGGGTCCAGAATAAGCACTAGGGATGGGAATGAGCAACTTGGAATGGGGACAGAGAGAAACAAGACTTCTTCACTCAGATATGCTGCCAAAACCAATGGCCATGGCACTACTTCAGCTCAAGGGTTCCTTAGTGCTTAACTGAACATTGCTCTCTTCAGCAGGGTCACCACTGATCTAGACTGTAAAGAGATATTTATAAAATCTAATTACCAAGTCTTATTGGACTACTGAAGAGAACTCAAGACAGTCATAAGGCATTGAATTGGCCAAAAAAAAAAGTTATCTAGTTATGTTTTTTTAATGAAAAGAGCGTAGAATAAATAATCAGAGGGAAAAAAAGGCAATGCGTTCAAAGTGAATAGGTTCTGGGACATCCACTAGGATTTCATGAGGTAACTTCATTTGGAGAGTGGGACAATTAGCAAAGATGAACTCTATTCAAGTCTTAAGATTTTAGCCTGAGATGCTGTAGACTTAATTGGCAGAAAGTCAAAATTGGGGGTGGGTAGAAGGAGGCAGTGGGTTATCAATACCTACTTGCTCTGCATCTGCTGCATGGGTACTTCAACATATAACTTTTACTTATCTCTTCCTGAAGGTCCAAGCATGTGTATTAAGCCAAAAGGTACTTTATGTAAGGGAAAATGTGGTTAAAACATTCAGCATGAAATCTACAGCTAGACAAAAGTTCATTTTAGGGCTAGGGAAGTTTTCCAAGTACTGGTCACCTACTCAGGAACTTGGACAGTTCTACTATATTTGCACATTATTCCCAAGGTAACTGTTCATAGGAAAGAAAAATTATGAGAACAATAATGACGTTACGACCAGATTTTTTTAATTAAAAATAGGAGCAAAAACATGCTGGAAATTAGTGGTGCTTAGTTTAAATATCACTGTGAGGAATACTTTAAAAATGTCTTCAATACGTACCCAGATGTCTCCTCATGTTACTTTTCAATTTGCACATTTCCTCAGCTTTTTCCGCAGTTTCTTCTTAAGCTAACATTCAGGGAACAGGAACTTCGTCCTCTGTGAGATGAAATGCTATTTATTTCAAGCAAGGCTACACAAGACAAACAATTATAGATGATGTTTTCAAGATGCTGGGAGAAGATACAGGAGAATTTCTTTGCCTAATGTAATCATAACAGTAAACATCAAAAGAAAAGAGCAAGTGTCTAGAAAAAGGGAGACAGAATATTTAGTTTCTGTTGTTTATGTCTTAATTTAGAATCAGCTTTCACTCACACAGCTGAAGAAAAGTGGAGCAGCCCCTTCCCTAACCGTCATGACTTCAGTGAGCTCATGAGGAGCAGGCATTAGCAACGTGGCCTGTATGGGCCACGTTTACAAAGTAAACAAAGAACAGCTAATCAGTGATATGCAGCACTCTGCAAATTGCCATCTTACAAGTGATTCTGAGGACAGCTTGCAGAGGAGTCACATTTCATGTAAGATCCTACTACCTGCTACTTGCATTGGCTTGTGCAGCACATGTCTTTGTACTCTTTGAGTCACCATAATGAGAAGGCGATTCATTCCTCTGGCAAACTGCACTACAAGTCCATCAAAGGACTGATGGGTTCACTGAGGCTAAGTTTGAGTTTTAAAGGACCAAGCCTTTGGAGCTCTAATACATGCCACCTAGTCTCAGAAGCCCAGACTTCTTTGCAAAGCAGATTATAAATCTTTCGCACAGTCAGAGAAAGAACAATTTGGAGAGTTAGTAGACTATCCATGCCATCTTTGTTTGGATGATCAACTAGCCAAAGCAACCCCAGCAAGCTCTGAGGAGTGATCTTTAGTGACTTTGCTCTCAATGACAACACAAACTTTCTTACCCTTCAAGATGTCTAGTAAGAATTGCTAGATTAAATATAAGCAAGTAGATGGTAACACACGCAACCTGCTCGGACAGAAAGTAGGATTCATGCATCTTTTCAGGATGTAAAAATGCACAGAATTAAAAACAATTCTTTAAGATCACATTTGGAATTGATCATGTTATCACTTAACTATCATAGCAAGGAAATTGATGAATGGTCTCACTGTACACTATTACTCCTTCTAAATTCATTGGAGGTACTTGGCTTATTTCCTCATGCATTACGTCACACAGAGTACTAGAAGCACCTATGTCACCTGTGTGTGTATCACAGACTTTTTAAAATTGTAGGAATATAGCTACTTTCTCTGTTTAATAATGTTCTAAATAAAATATAATTATTTAAAGTTACAAAATCACAAGATGACATTTCTAAATGATCAACTTGTCATCTAATCTACTTAATGGATTTTTGAAATTCTTTAATCAGTTTAATTCTTGGAATCCATCCTAGGCCTGCAATTGTTCGCTGGAGACTGTAAAGCAGGTAGCTACCCATCTACTATGTAGCTTAGCACCATGGAGAAGGATTGAAAATAGTAAGTTTTAACCCATACATCAAAACTTCTCAACAGATGGAAAGATGCTAATTTCCCTTTTCACTACTTGCCTATCCACTGCACAGAAGAGAGACACATTGATTGCTGTTCACACCTACGTTCAATCTCCTTGTAAATAATACAAACAATCTAGTCATGCAAAAGTTTCTGAACTTATTTAAAATGTCAAAATGCTTTTCCTCTCTGCAAAATGTGAGGGGTGCGTGTGCTGACAAGTGTAGAAAATTCGTATTGGCTACCACTGTGCTTTTAAACTGAGCAGAGCCAAACACAGGGTCAAACACTCCCAAGATTGGTTTTGATTTTGTCAGGCTTGCATCCTTTCCAGACAATGCTCAGAGATACTTCAGAGGACTGAATAATTAAAAGAATATTACCAAGAGGCGGCAGGGATGGTGCTACTTTGCTTTTTGAGATGATGAGATTTCAGCTGTGTGGACATGCACTGTGCTGTGCCACATATCCTCAGGGATCAGAGAGCAGACAGCCAATCATTTTACATACAGGCATAGACGTAGTCCTTTGGGACAGTGCTAAGCACAGAAATAAAACCAAAATATAGTCCACTTTGAAGATGGGTAGTATGACTCCTCCTCCTTTGCCTCATTGTCAATGGGCTGTTCCAGAATCGCTTTGCTGTAAGCAAGGAAAGGACTGTTTAAGATACTGAGTGAAAGTAGTCAACAAATAGGCAATGCACACATACGTGTTGATCTCTTTAATAAACACTCTGTAAGATTGCTTCTTATTTTGTCCAGCATAGACTGAAGAACAGGTAAATTCTTGGATTTGTTTTTAATGATAGTTGGGCTCTTCTCAAAGTCTTGATGTACTTGTCAGAAGATGCCCTATTTTTATTTTGGCATGTTCCAGAAATATTATCCTCATAGAATCATAGAATAACCAGGTTGGAAGAGACCCATCAGATCATCGAGTCCAACCATTCCTATCAAACACTAACCCATGTCCCTCAGGACCTTGTCCACCTGTGCCTTAAACACCTCCAGGGAAGGTGAATTAACCACCTCCCTGGGCAGCCTGTTCCAATACCCAATGACCCTTTCTGTGAAAAACTTCCTCCTAATGTCTAGAGAGTTACATAATGTAACCCTATTTGTCAATAAAATATAGAACATTAATACGTATGTGGCTATTGCTTATTTAATATGTTTCAGGCACTACATTATTTTTCCACTGGAACAGTGAGCTAAGCCCACATTCCAGTCAATTACATACTCTAATAAAATAGGACACCTACAGCAGATTTAAAGACAATTTCTACCTAGATACACACAAAAAGGAGACAGACAGAACAGTAATAAAGCAATGCGGATACTAGAGCAGTAGGTATTTGATTTTAAATTTTGAAGCACAGAAGTTGCAAATTAATTCTTTTTTCTCCCTGAACTCATTTATGTATTTTGAATGTCTTAAATAGAGCATAAGTATGAATTGCTGTAGTTAACTATACACACATATATATACACATATATATTTTGTTTTCAGACATCAGCTGAAACATTTTAGAGGTACCGTGTCAAATTATCAGAACCCTATGTGCCATTTGTAAGATGCATCTTTGCCACATGACATAAAATGCTTTTATTTACAGAAATTATTTACATGTATTATATAAAAGGTCATAATTGTTATTGTTATTAATATTATCATTTCAGGGTCACTTGATTTTTCTTGTTCTTTGAAGAAGACAAAATAAGACCCATTTAGTGAAAGATTTAGTAATCCCCTCCAAATACCCTATCAGATTATCACCCTAGCAGGGCACACAAAATATAAATCTTACTGAAACTGCCCAAACTACAAAGCTTTCTAAGTGTCCCAAATGTGACAAAGCTGCATAAAAGATGTTGAAACAACTATACTTCTAATAATAATTCTCAAGGAGAATGCCACAATCTGATTCTGAGACTGTAACAAGCATTTAACGAAGATGTGAGTCATTCCCTCTCGTTTTCCAGGTAATAACATGGATAAAGGTCTGGGCATGCAACAGGTCTGGAGATTGGTAAAATAATTTTAGACCACTGTTACTTCTTGAGAATTTTAATAGTATAAGGAAAAAACACTTGACATAAGAAATACTATTTTATAGAATAAATATGTTGCTCCAAGTAGAAGGATTGTTCTTAAACAAGTTATATATTTAATCATTATAATTTCTTTGAACTTTTCTTTCACAAATTAGTGTCTTTAGGATTCAATTTAATTGGGACTAGTCTGTGGGCACTTTGTACAACAAAGTTTATTAAACTCTTGGCCTTAAAAATATTAGCATCCTTTGAAGAATATGGAACAAATATTCTCCCTCTTCTACCTCTGTACAGAAAGTCATCCATAATGGTCATCTAAATGACTACACAAAGCATATTCACTGGATATGGATTCTGAAATATTATTCTGTATTAAATCAAGGGCATTCCATGACTTTCCATGTAATATTACTTATTGAGATTATTAGGGAAAAAGCTATGAAGTAGTCTGTATTTAATCTTTTTGGCATTTAGAATGTGTCTGGGTATAAGGAGAAAGCCCAGTTGGTTTTATGATTTATCAGGCTCAGTGTATCTTTCAGCTGCCTATAAGACAATGGCACAAATTCAGATTTTCACAAGTTGTCCATATATTATACTACTGTGAGTTGATTAATATTTTACAGAAGGATGAACTATTCTTGTTTGAAACAGAGACAAAGCTCACTGATTTCTGTTGGACACAAATTTGGATCTATGGCTAAGATTTTCAAAAAGATAAACCTGAATTTAAGCTCCTAAACCCCAATATTAAGTCATATAATCAAATAGCCTGATTTTCAGAACTATTGAGTACTCAAGAATTATAATTGAGATTAAATATTTTAAGGAATCAATACATTTTTTTAAAAGGTTCATTTATTTTTTTATGTAAATATAGACTTTAAGAATCTAAATTTAGTCTATTTTTAAAATTCTTGGCCCAGACATTACAGAAATGCTTCACAGTATTTACACAACAGTTTAGGAAATCAAGAGTACTATATCCTACTTTCCAGTTCTACATCTCTACACTAAGCGGTTTTAATCATGTCAGCCAAATATATCTGCTTGTGTCTGGCTTTAATACAAGTTATTCAAATAATAACACTGCAATGAAATAGTAAAAATCGTGGCACTTTTCTGTACAAAAATATTTCAGTTCTGTTTCCCCAGCCGAACCAGCTTTTGTCCCTCATCTGTTCTGGAATGATTTGACCCTCTAGCATTCTCATCAGTGCATAGCCTTGCTTACAGAGTCCTTTATTTACACATATACCTAGATTTCAAGTCAATGCTAATATTCAAACATATATAGGTATCAATACACACAAACACACATAGGTATTTTTTTGGAAAATGTCAATTGTTGGAAAATAACATATTCTGTAAAATGTATGCCTTGTCTTTCAGATGGAAAATTTTAAGGAATTAAGAAGGAATAAAATGGACTAGAAATAATTTTCTTAATAAAGATAAACCTTCTGAAGTATGAGGTACTGTAATGAAATTTTGTGCATGTTTGGGCAAAATACAATAATCTGCAATTGTATATATACAAATAAATATGTTCTGGTTGCTGTCTTCAGATTCTTAAACTTTTGCCTCCTGGCTAGAAAATAATCAAGCCCAAATTCCATGTAATGATGAGTTTAGCCATTTCTAGATATGAGAAAGAGGCTGGGGCAAAAATAAGAATCTTGTTGTACTAAGAGATGCTACCAGGGAAAAAAACCAAAAACCAAAAGACTTGATTATGAAGAACTGAGGAATGACTAGGAGAAAATTTGTGCAAATTTTTATACTTTATGATCCCACATTGTATATTCTAACAATAATAACAACATTCTTAATGATGACTCCTCTTTTGGAGACAAGTTTGCATGTGCAGTAAATTAGCTGAATATTAACAATGTACTGAATATTTGCTGCAAATATGTATTTGTATGTATGTATCAAGTGATGTGTAATTTTCTAATAGCAAATTAAGAATGTGTAGTACAGAAGAGAATATTCAAGAGAAGAATGTGGATACCCTTTGCTAAGAAACATTTCCTACTTGAAGTGTACATATCCCAAATTCCAGTCTAAATGTTGATTTTAACAACGATATTTGATATTTGTGTTCTCAGAGTCAAGTGGCCATTTTTTTTTTTTTTTGGAACAGAAGAATAGCTGAAGCTGCTTTTTATAAAAAGGATTTAAAATCATCTTTTTAACCCAATACTGAGGTTTTCTGATTGATCCTAAAACTTGAACCATAAACGTTCAAAATGTAGACTGAAACTATCAGAAACTCTTGGGTCAGAAAAGACTTTTTGATTAAAAAGTAAACAATTCTGTTGGCATATTTCAACTCTATTTGGTCAAGAATAAAGATGTATTTGGAGTTGGATTTTTTTTCCCGGGCTCATCATCAATATGTTATTTGGTTTCAGTTGCTGAAGATTGGGATTCAGTCTTAAGTTGTTGCCAAACACTGGACTGAAGTGTGACTGGTGAGACTGTGGAATCTCCATCCACAGAGATGTGCAGAATTTGACTGAACACAACCCTGACCCACCTGATCCCTGTTGGCCCTTAGGCAACCTCTGGAGTTCCTTTGCAACCTAAATTATTCTGTGACTCTGTGACTATACTTTTCACTATCAAAATTTCAGTTCCCACTAATTATAAAGCAACTTGCAATTTTTTTTTCTTATGTGCTATAGATTATGGATCCAGCTATTTCTTTTGTATCTTTATCCCTTACAAACAGAAAGGATATAATATCTCCTGTAACTCTTTGAAAGGTTTTTCCATCTTCTGAACAGAAACTGCCTTAGAAGAGTCTCTGGACAATCTTCTCTGAGGAGAGCAGAGACTGAGCGAATAGCCTAAAGCAGTAATCAACTGCATCAACAACTTAATGGCAGCAATCATGTCTCATAAGGGCATTCTTTGTATAGCATAAAAGACACATAGGTATGTAACAATAATTAAAAGGAGGAGTCAGTATTGGGACAGACTCCTGAGTAATATTTTCACTGAAAAACAGCAGGATGATTGCCATGCGATAATGGTTTACACTCACATAGTATCTTTAAAAAGCCTGCACTGATAGTATTTCATATTCCTCTTCTTCCATTTTCCTCATTCCAGAAACAAGACAAACAGAACATCAGAAATCTCAGAGAGCTGGAAGGATTGTTCAAATACTATGCCATGTTTAAGACTGCAACACACTAGTGCTTTACCTCAGCTTAGCTAAGCTAACGTTTGTCAGTAGACTTTTGGAAAAGCTGTATGTTTTCCTACACTACTAAAAATGTGAGATATAAGAAGTTCATACAGTTTTCTTTCACCGATTTTTCAGCCAACAAGCTTCATCACATACTTGCCACAGGCTGAGTGGGTACGATGACCATTAGTGTTGTCACAGTTGACATATGTATCAATTTATTAAACTTGTGGATATGTGAAATTTTAGGGCAGACAACAACTGGTGACTTGAGAACTCAAGCAGGAGCCATCTGTAGGCTTTAGGTCAGTTTTTTGTAAAAACTACTTAGTTTCTACTTTAATTCTGTAATCTGAAATAGTGCAATAGTATGGTATTCTATTCCTTGCCATTGGCAAATTTCACCAGAAAGTACAATCCTTAATTTTTCAAACTGTCTGAAAGTAGAGCATGTATAGAACCATGTTTTCATAATTTGTGTAGAGCAGCGTTTTTCAGGTTCAGGTTTTAAGGGGTGTGTTTAGTTTACCCACCTTTGAGTGTTTCTCTGTATGCAGCAAAAGCTTTCAGTCGGGTGAAGAGAATTTCCACGTATTTGTATTTGCAAATAAAAATAAAATGGAACCTTTGCTAATATCAGAGAAGTATTTTCGTGTGTACTCTAACCCACTCAATTACTTTTCAGTCAATGAGTAAGTAAATCGCCAGATATCCTAGGTCACTAGGTATTGATTTACTCAGTAACTTAGCTCATGGTAAATGGAGGCTGGCCTTGAGCTGGAGATCAGGGACTATTTTTTGCTCTACTTCTCTAGAGTCATGATCCATTCTATAGTTTTTGAAATATAGCTTTAAAAGTAGTGTGTACACTGTAAGTAAATAGAAAATAAATAAAAGTATAAATGTAATGGAAGCATATGAAGGGGAACATTGAGGTACACAAAATTTTGTAGTCCCATGCGAGACCATGGATTCTTATATTTTCTATGTGCCTGATATTGCAGGTTTTGCTGATGGGAAACTCCCCCTGACATTAGATCAAGACTTATAATGGCACCATATTCAAAGCACTTAATTTGAGAGTCCTCCAGAGTCCAAATTCAGAGGTCACCCCTGCCATTTCAAAGGAGAATGCTGCAGGGACGCTCAGAGAGAATCCATCCTGAGTAACAGATTTTTTAATGCATTCTACTAGTACATGTTTAACGTGTAGCTGAAGCCTACGGAATTTTAAAATAAAACAAAAGCCTGCATTACACTTTTAGAAATAGAAAGCTATTTGAGGGATTTTCTTTGTATTTTTTCTGATCTTCAGACACTGGTGGCTGGGAAATATATACTGTTCTTTTCAGCTGCATAACTATCCTGCTAGCGATTAATTACTTAGATACTTCTGAAGAAATAGGATGTAAAGAAATACCTAACAAAAGCCTAACGCATCTCCAATGATGGAACCCCGTGCTATGCCTGAGATGAATATCCTTCTCAATTTTTTTTTTTGAAAGACAAGCAGATTATTCAAAATTATGGCAATCAGATACTGCCAGGGAAGAAAAATAGTGATATGCTGAACAGAAACCACTTAAATGCTGCAAGTCTCGATAATATAATATTTCCACAACTGTTTCTGTTTAAAACTAATAAAAATAAACATAAAACATTCCCTTCTCCTCCTATCAAATTCATTACTTTGAGCGACAAAATGACAAAATGATTAGCTGTTAATAAGGCCCCGGTTTAAAAGATTGACTGACATTGCATTACTCATTTAATTTCCGCTTCTCCTAGTTTTTTTTTTTTCTTCCTCCAAGCACAGAGGGAATTAATATTATCACATCAAAGGCCTCCCTTTAAATGGGGGAGAAAAATCATTTAAAAGGACAGAGGCTGTGATTATTCAAACTAGGTTATTTGCACCTTGTATATATAACGATATCACAGTACAACTTCATTTTGTTCAAATTGCTGTCAGTCACTAATAGAAGAAATTTGCTTCCATTTTATCAGCGCTATTGTGTTCAGTCAGATTTGTGGGTGTGGGACGGGGGGTTCAGGGCTGGCATTAAACATGAAATCTGATAAGAAGGATATGAGGAATGGGAAGTAAGGAAGGCACAACATGAATCCAGTATTCACAATGCAAATGCCTTTCCTCCCGCTCTTCCTTCATGGTTTTCTTCCGTCCCTGTGCATGTTGTTTTATTTAAAGACACAGATACAACCACACACTAAAGCGCAAGCATGAGCCTCTGTGGAACACGAAATTTAGCGATATGACTCTGTGCTTTGGTATTTTATTTCCTTTCACTTTGACTCCTGACAGACAAATTATTCTAGGGATGATTTAACACCTAAAGATGTATGTCATATTCCATAAAATAGTTGTATCAGTGGGAAAAATTATGAGTGGCACAACCCTTGGCCTAGCAACAGCCAATGATCTATCAGTGTTTAAGTCTTGGCAGATTGAATTATTCCCCTCTCTAACTGTAACTGTGTTAGGGCTTGCATGACAAACAGTCCACTTGTCAAATATTTATCCTTCCTCCTAAAATAAGGGGGGGGAGGAGGGAAAAAGAGATTGACCAGGAGAAGGAGGGGGAATATAAGTGGCAAAAGACCAACCACAGCATGAAATATGAAACATAAATCACTGGGGTCAGGGAGAGCAGGGGAACTTGGTTACTAAGGCTCCAGATGGATTAAATAATGCACGTCCTGAGGGAGGGTGGGAAGGCGAGTGCTAAAATAATAACAGAACAGAATGCTCCTATGTTGAAAGGTTTGAAGACAAGCCTTGTTAATTCAGAAAAGAGCAGAGTTAAATTAGCCCAGGTCTCTGTGAAAAGTGGTGTTATATATTGCACAGGAGAGATAAATTTTCACTCACTCTCTCCAATACATTGGCCACTGACAGGTGACTGCTGTGAGTAGTTCATTAAAATGTCCAAATCATGGGAGACTTTCAAAATTTATAATGCTTCCTATAGACAACAGGGTCAAGTTCAATGAGAAAGGAAGAGGGCAAAGTAACTAAAGGTATTATTCACTAATTACCTTTTAAAAACATTTGTAATTTTTTTTTTCTACAAGTATTAACTTACTTTTAATGCCTCCAGGTTTATGGCTTTAAATCAGAGAGGGAGATCTGAGTTCAGCACATATCCCTGTTTTCACTGTCCTTTGGATGGGATATTTTTGAACATGTAAGAGCATGTGCTATAGCCCTTAGAGTAAATGATTTTAGAAGATATAAGATCAGACCTTTAGCAGGAACGGTAAGAATAATGTTAATTTTAATTAGGTTTCCTCTACCTAAAAGCCATGGATATATGCTGAAGTTCAATAATTACCAGTGGGATGGATAGCACTGCATATTATTAAAGCTATTGGACATCTGCCACAAGAGCTCGATGGATGTAAATAACCTTACTATGTTATATGGGATCAAATGTCTTCTCCTAATTGAATAAATACTGTTGAATTATTTTGCAAAATTTCAGATGTGATTATTAAACTGTTCCAGAAATAGTCTAAAATTTGAAAGATGATTTGCTTAGCCCAAGCTAAAAAATCTTTTAGATAGAAAACTTTGTATTCTACAGAATTTGGATGAAGGACTGTAAGAATGGCAGGATAATAAAGCATGCTGTTTGTTTCCTATTGAAAACCTTTATAAATTCATCTATAGCTTGGTGAAAAAAATATGGTCAACAATTGTCTGTCTTCTGAAGGAGAGATAGTGATGAGCATGTGGCCTCACAGGTTAGGATGAGGAACAGGACAGTGGATTGGTTCAAGTGATTGGAAGAGTTCGTTTTGTCAGAAGAACAGGAGGATGTGATGAACTGAAAATTATTAGAAATGAGATAGAAGAATAAGAGTGAAAGGAAGAATGGAGAAGGACCCTAAAGGAAACCTGAAAGTGACTCAGAGAAAATCTTGGAAAATCAAAGACAAAATGCGCTTAGGCATTTATAAAGGCTAAATTTAGCTAAGGACAAAGAGAGTAATTGGGAATTGCTGCCAGCATCAAGGAAAAGGTTTCCAGGAATTTCCAGGGAAAAGTGAGCTATGTTAACAGGCATTATGTTGTTTCCTAAACATCACCTAAGCTTTGTTAATTAATATGTTCAGAAATTTACTTTAAGGATAGCAAAGGACCTTTTACTGTAGAAGTTGGGCAATGTGAAGTGAAAGTGAAGGAAGGGAAGTCAAGGGAAGGAAGAAACAGACTATATTCATGGGTTTCGTGTGAGAAAACTGTAGTGGATTTCAACTTGCATATTCAGACAACTAAATTTAGTGAACTAGATGCTGCAGCTAGCTTTGTACTCAGCTAATTATAATATATGCAGTACAGTTAATGGCAACTGAAGGGATACTCAGTTCAACATGTATGATTATCAGGGTGAGCTGATCAACTTTTAAGACTTCATTGACCCACAGGCTGGCGCTGTCAATATTCAAATCCTAGCTTCGGAGACTGTGATTATGTTTCAGAGTTCCTCTATGTTCTGGGGCAAGAAATTTTACAAGATTTTTTTTTCATGAGATCACTATCTGCGAGTTCCTCAGGGGTTCTTGGTTGGATGATTAGAGACCCAAGGACTTGATTGACCTAACTGCTGAGAATTCACAGCTGTGAGTGCAGAAAATAGAAATCATCATTTTAGCTTAGAAAATATTATTTATTTATGCCTTTGAAAAAAGTTTAGGCATCAGGCCTCTCAAATTCAGCATCCGTATTTGGAAGTACCCTTGACATGAATCTCATTTGAACCTAGCTCCTTTTGCAGGGGGATAAATTCCCTAATGTTTGTTAAGTCCCTGTATGAAAATGATCACTACTACACATAAGCCAGGTAGGATGTTCATCAATGCATCTTCAGGAGAACCATGGATAAACTAGTGTGTCCTGGAGACTATACATTGAATGGTGAGGGGAAAACAGTACAGTCAATAGTTATTTGTTAGAAAACATTACCCATTTTATGAGGCAAAACTCCTGGGGGGTGGGGAGGAAGTAGAATTTGATTGCATTATTAGCATTTTTATAATAATATATGCACTGAGAGAGTAAATTAAGGTTGCATAAGCAATTTTAATTCTGTGGTTTTCTAATTTCTGAATGCTTGGTTTTGCAACCTTAATAGCTTCTTTTAATATGTATTTATGTGGAATTATATAAGGTACGGAGCCTTTTGATTTGCTGCAAATGAATATTCTTTGTCTGCTAGAGTTGTATACATCATTAGTTCAAATAGAAAAGTAGCATTTAGATGATATGTGCTTAAAGTGTCATGTTATGGCTTTATAAAGCATATGCGATCATCTTAAAAAGCTTGTGAAAACACCAGGTGAGAAAAAAAATGATGGATGGGGTTCAAATAGCTAGATGTTTGTCTGTATTTGTAATTTGCTCACAATTCTTGGTTTTAGAAATTAATTTCCATTACAAGATCTAAAATTATTATTTTATTAATACATTAAACTTATTTTAAACCAGTTTCAGGAGGATTTTTTTTCTTTCACAGTTGTCCCAACTTAATGTTCAAACGTTATTTAATCGTATAATGTTCAAATGCTACTTAAATTGTATGAATTGTCTCATTAACTTCAAATGAAACTCAGTTAAAGTTGTCATTATTGCTGTAGTAGAACAATACACCTTTTGATAATTGTTTAAAAATAACTCTTGTGAGATAAATCCCAGTCTACAACATCCCAGACTTTATGTGAATCGAATGAGGAGTGGTTTTACCTGGCAATCTGATATTTATTTAGTTGTACAAAAATAAAAAAAAAAAATCTTTTTGAGATACTTGATTTTAGATCATTCTAGAACTGAATTGACCTGTAATATTTTGAGGCGTTTCATTTCAAACAGAGCAAAAATTTGGCATTCCAAAAATTTTTGTCAAATAAAAATTCTCCAAAAAAATGCAGTTGGGAAGAATGAAATATTTCCTTCAATAAGGCCTTCTTTTTCATGTGAATATTAAGTACATTGACTAAATGCATGCATAAAAGATATAGATAAATATCAATAGGTACCTACTCATAATATTACAATGAATGTGATAATCTATGTGTTTCAGTGAAAGAGCGCAAAAAGGTTAAAAACCAGCTAATTTTATCTCATTTAAAGAAAGGGATAAAAATTTCCATTTTCTATTAAAAAGCTGTGAAAATACCTATTTCTATTATATGTTTCAGTTTTATAAAATTACACCTTTCAGTCAAACATTATGCTCACCATATTAGTTGTTTTCTTATCCTAAGGGAGTCAAAAACTAGTTAATGTTCATGTGTTCTTCACAAATTCTGTAACATTTTTAAAATGAGAAAAACTGAAATTGACTCAGAAAGCAAGTAAAGTGTGAGAAGCACTTCCTAGGAAATGGAGTGAGTGCCTGCTAATCTCGTGCCTTCTCAGATGAGTAACAGTACACATAGTCTTTACAACTCTTTATGTAAAGCATAGAAGTAGTTGTAAGGCCCTCTACTGAGCATCATATAGCTTTGGCTGCTGCCTAGAGAAACAGAAGAATTAATTCCAGCACCTGAAGGAGTTACAAGAAAGCTGAGGAGGGACTGTTTACAAAGGTTTGTAGTCAAAGGACTAAGGGCAATGGGTATAAACTGGAGAGGGGAAGATTTAGGCTAGACATTAGGAGGAATTTCTTCACCATGAGGGAGGTGAGGCACTGGTATAGGCTGCCTAGGGAAGTTGTGGCTGCCCCATCCCTGGGGTGTTCAAGGCCAGGTTGGATGGGACTGTGGGCAGCCTGGTCTGCTGGGAGACGTCCCGTCTCAAGGGGGTTGAAACTAGATGATCTTTAAAGTCTCTTCCAACCCAAACTATTCTATGATTCTGTGATTCTGTGATTCTTTGATTCTAATTACTCATGCTTTTTTGTTGTTATTAAGTCACCACTAATATGTGGATAAAGAATATAGATCTAAAAATGTATTTTGGGAAATTAAGATTCTTCTAATTTTTCTACAGGTCTCTTAGTGTGGTGTATTTTTTTGTAGCGTCTTTGGTGCTGATCATTGACAAAAATACTGAGATGAATACATATATAATTACTTTTGGTTGTATGTCATTGATTATGTATCATACCAATTTTAAGATCAACTCATTTATGAATGAGTAAACAAAACACCTTGGGTTGCCATATGTATTTATTGTTTACTTCTGGAAGCATTCTATCTGCAGTGGAAGTCAAAAGAAATCATGTTAGTTCAAAAGTAGCCGAAATGAGAAAAATATTTGAGCAGATGATATGCTTGTGTTAGCATTACTAGAATTATTCTTTCATTTATATTATTTTCTGTTAAGTTATTAAATAAAATAAAATTAATAAAAAAACTTTGGGTTTTTTGTTGGTTTTGTTGTTGTTGCAATATCTGCAGCAGCAAATACCAAAACGGTAACAGAGAACAGGTTAAAGATTGCTGCCACTTATATATGTTATTGAGTGATATCATTATAGTCACTTCATAAATCAAAGAGGAAAGACACAAGGAATGTGTACCATGACAGTTCTTTAGATTATGCAATTCTAGTGTTGTTATTCATATATCATTCTGAAATTACACAGAGAAGGTCTGAGTACCTGTGAAGTTTACCTAACAGATGGCGTCCCTCTGTATTTCCCTTATCCATCATTGGCATGGATGGCCATGGAGCTTCTCAGAGTTGCAAGCAATAAGGTCGAACAGAAAATGGAGGTGTCTAATGTCAAGTCCAATAACTTTGTATGTTTCATGGAGAAAAAGTTCTGGAGGCTACTTGATGCTTCTCTTAAAATAAGTCTCTTTTGGCATCCCTTGAATGAGCCTGGACCCCATGCTCACCTGTATCCTGATTCCACTTCCTTTAGCTGTTTGGTTGGCTCAGTGTTAGAGCTAGAGCAAAAACAGGTTTAGGTTTGCATTCTCTTCTCCATCTCAAGGATTTGTCTGATGACAATCTGTCCTACTTACCAAAGTAGAAGGGAGGTAAGAGTTCAGTCTTATCAGCCTTGTATGCCACAGTCTGTTATTCCTCAAAGAAAAGTGTGTTTTCTTGAGTGTTTCAGGATTTATCTCCAAAAAGAAAATACAGTTTCTGGAATTTCTTCCATCCTTGACTCCACTGCACAAAAGAAGTAATTCTGTTGGTAATGTAAAGATTGTTTAAGTCCTCTTACAGCCTTTCTGCTCCATAAATACATGTCAGGGAAAAAATAAGAAGTGATTATTTAGTGTATCTCTCAGCAAGAATTCAGCTCCTATCACATCTTTTGAAGTCTGTAGCTTGCTGATGAAGCATAGTCTATTTTAGAAGAATGCAATTCTGTTAGACAGTCCTAGTTGTTAGTGGACAAGCAACACACTCTGTCAAATTTAAAATTATCTTGGCATGATTTCGCTACAATCAACATGTATTTCTCTCAGTTCTTCTTTGTTTGAGCTTTATTGAGTAATAGAAAATTGCTGCATTTTACATCTGCCTTGAAATCCACTGGAGCACATCCTGCAGCAAATTTGATCTAGACCTTAATATTATATATATTTAGGGGAAAAAAAGTTATTATTTAGATAACTTTAGGCACATTTAAACTGATAAAGGAAATACTTTGGGCATGTTCTTTTGACAATAATTTCACAAATCTCACTTTTTAAAATACGTATCATAAAACAACAAGTTCCTCAAAGTACTTTGACATACGAAAACTGAATTGCAGATCACCTTTGAGTGATCCAATTTCTTTAATCCCTTTGTTTTAAATAACTGAAATTGGCAGGTTTTCTGCCCTGTGAAATGAAAATAATAGCTGGATGTTTTTTTTCTTCTGTCAAAAGAAATGCATGTATTTATTGATAGTAAGCAATGACAACTTTTATGTGACAAGATAATTAATAAAAAGAATAATACTTGTATAAAAATGGTGTTGAGATCAGTAATGCATCCTCAGTCGACTCTACAATATCTTTCATCCAATGTTATAAAACCACTTCTGTTCAATACTGATAAATTCACTCCTTTATAAAGCTACAGCTGAAAAAACATTTCAAAGCTGTACCTGGGAAAACAATAATAAATGCATTTTGATAAAGTTTCATTTCTATTTTGGGAGGATTTATTTCTAAAATGATGGTATGTTCCTCACCTTATAAAAAAATTAAATGTGTTCTGGCAGCATCTTCATCTGAATAGCAGCTTGAAGGGTGTTTGAAGTGCTGCTGCTGTGTTTGAATGTTTCTGTATCAGGACCTTGTTTGTCAGACTGCATATTTGTCAACATAGACATATCAAAGAGGTCAGGTCAATAGCACTTCAGTATAAAGTGAGCACGACAGGGTCAAACAGAAGCCCTGAGCCTTGTACCAAGATCAGATGGGAAAAATGTGAAGTACATTCAAAAGGAGCCTGTCATTTTTCTTTCTTTACTGAATGTAGTTTTATGTTTATTGACCTGGATGGTGCTTTTTTAGGTTACAAAAAGACAGGAACTTTCAGCAGTTTTAAAACAGAAGAACATTAGGAGCAGAAGCAGGACGTTTCAAAGTTAAAAGATCCTCTTCAGGTCTTAAAAACTCATGAGAAGACATGGAATTGCAGTGAGGTTGGAAGGAGCAGCAGTAGAGACCAAAATCATGCTTCCTTCTGGTGTGACATATTCCCAGCCTGGATAATACTCCCAGGCACACTTATGATCAAGTCGAGATGTCATATCCAACCCTCATTCAGACTTTAGCAAGGCTGACTTTCTTTGCCCCTCTGTCTCTGTGTGCCCTTTCAAAATCTGTCTTCATTTTAGGCTGTGATTACACACACCGGTCAAAGATTGGGCCTTTGATCAGTTATCATCTGCTTTTACAGATGGAGGCAATGTGATTTGCCCAAGGCTGCAAAGCAAATCAGAAGCAGAGTCAGAAACAAAATCTGGATCTAGATTTAAAATAGATCTGTTACCAGTAGACCAGCTGAGCAATAGACTTTGCATATTTATGCCATTTCAGCCAAATACTGCAAACTGTATTTGATTTTCCGGCCCGAGAAATGTAATTACAACAATATGTTATTGATTTGCATGGTACATTCTGATGTTGATGCTAAACACTTCACTGGAGAACGGATAATAATATGACTGGGTAGATGGACAGCTGCCACGAACCAAAAGGATATGATGATATTTTCTGCAAGCTGCCCGGGGAAGTGGTTGATTCACCTTCCCTGGAGGTGTTTAAGTCACGAGTAGACGAGGTCCTGAGGGACATGGTTTAGTGTTTGGTAGGAATGGTTGGACTCGATGATCCGATGGGTCTCTTCCAACGTCGTGATTCTATGATTCTATGAAATATCCCAGTGGATCAGAATGGATGTTCAGCAGTTTAAGCAGAAAGTCAAATGTTAGAACATTGAGCTCACAAGACCCCACCTAGTACACTGTCAATCTACTGTCTGTCAGAATGAGCTGGGCTAACACAAAAATAAAACAAACATTTACAACAAATCTCTGATGAAGTTTTCAAACAATTATTCCAAGCAGTTACACAGCTACAATCTTAAGACACGTTGTCCCTACCACCAAATTAAGGGACAGTTTACGCAGTGACATCAAGATGATTTTAGTTGACCCAACTGAAAAAGGAGTCGTCAGAGAACTATTATGTACGCTGATTTTCTGAGTGAAAAACAAAGTGAATTAAAGCCAGAGAAAGAATTTCATCTTAAAATGGATGCGTATATGTGCTGAGGGCTGACACATTTTTATCACCATTAAGACAGTCATCCTTAGATCAACAATGCTTCATCAGGAACAGAAATATCTGGCAATGTATGGCATGCATCTGTTTATGTTTAGTGTCCCTTAGCAGAAAGTTGACAAGGTCTGCCCAGGAGGTTTACAACCTTGTGCTTACCACCCCTACCCTTTCTTCCCCTTCTCTGTTTATGTAAGTAACATACTTTCTGTTTTGAGATATAAAATGGCAACCCTGGCATTTGGTTCTTTTTCCTTCCCTCTTGGTTTTTCTGTTAAGGTCAACACTGCTTCAGAGACCACCTATCACTTTTAATCCAGTTGTTTCCAGTGTTCATTATATCACTTCCTAGCACAAAAAAAGATCACCTTCTTTGACTCTATCTGTGAGTCCTACTGCTCATCGTGAAGAAATTCAGAGCTGTTGAATGATGATAGGTTAGAGTGAATAAAAAAGTGCCTGCAACAACAAAATAATAAAAAAAAGGGGGAAAAAAGAAGTGGAGAAGAAGGTTTCTGAAGAATGTGGGAAAGATAAATAGGACTGATACTTTGTTTCATTGTCAGTAGCACTCTGGGGTTATTTGAAGCACTTATTTATGCACTGTAAGCAGAACAATACTGTAGAAGAAATGATTAAATACCAGCTCTCCGAGCAATAGACATCTCATTGTGGCAGGCCTAGACTCACCAGTGGGTGGTTTTGATAAAGGCAATATGAGTTGATAACTGATACAGTTTGCCAGGGAGTCATCTGGGGATGCTGACAGCTACTATGCTTTAATAAAATCATTAGAATGTAAATGTTTTTATTGCGAAATAAAGAGCCTCCAGCAAAGTTGACACTATCGCTGTTCCCTCCACTGAATGAAAGCACCGATTAGCATTCAAATGATATAATGATAGTCTGGTTATCTTTATTAAAATTTTTCAAATCGAGTCTTCATTTTGCATGATTGAGTTTTAAACAAATGCAATATTCAGTAGGCTGGTGAGCCAGTCGGAACACTCTTGAAATAATTAAAGTGTGCCTTTTATTTTTTTAAACATGTGTTTCATAAGCAATGAATTGGATTTGTTATTTTAATATGACAATATCTAGTTAGCTTTGCATAAAATAGGGATGTTATAGCATAATTATTGAAAGGGTACAACTTTTAAACATATGTTTCATAAAGCTGAATTCAATTTTCTGAAATGTGACAATGCCAGTCAGCAACTGAAATAATATCAAAGGATGACTTGATTGTTTAGGTTAATTTCATGGGCAATCTTTACTGTATCATTGATGGTAAATGGTATGCTTTGTGGTATTTGTTTTCAAAGGAAACACAAAAATCATTTCCCATAAAGTTCGTCAGTTTGGGGGTTAGATCTTTTAGCTGCAAGAAAATGAAGCAGATTCTAAGAAAATAATTCGGATCCTGGTTTATTGTATACTAGCAGAGGTTTTGAACTATCCAAGAAGACGGGGAAATTTAAGAATAAATTAACTCGTCTAAGTCCATTATATTGTACTCTACATAAGATCAGTCAATCATTAATAAATATTGGGAAATCCCATAGGATCAGTCTTGTTAACTCAGGCTAGCCTTTCTCCTGGATTAACCAAACCTATAAAACATACTGTATTACAGATACCAATAAATACATCACATTGTAAGCAAGTAGACTTTGGCTGGTTCTTGATTATAAAGAATCAAGAGAATCAATGATGACATAAATGTTACTTAAAAAATGTGTTCCTGAAATAGCTGTAGTATTGATTCCAGTCTAAGATGCCTTCAGAGCTGAATTGTAAAAAAAGAAGAAAAAAACTCATCTGAATAGCTGACAAACTCTTGTATCTGTCACTTGAGGAAGAAATAGAGACTGTAGTTGCAGTTTTAGTTCTTAACTAGTCTGTTAGTACAATGACTTTGCAAACATGTTCTGGACGTTTTAGAAGATTCTAAAGAATCAGATATTTCAGTACTTTAACTTTCAGTGAAGAAGTTCCAGATTATCATGAAGAGATGGAATATAAGTATCCCTCTGGTAAGAGGCTAACATTGGGAAAATAAGAATGTTAAGAACCTATCTATTTAGTTCTTGTGCAATAGGAAAAACTGGTACACAAAGTTGAGGTTTTGAGTTATTATTTTTTGTGTTGTTGACATATGTGTGTGTGCAAGAGAAAGAGAGACTTAACTGCAAAATTAAATTTAACATGTATATCAATGTGGTCTCATTACTGCAATCTGACTAAATGGAACCAGAACATCTTTAGCAGACTAGCTAGAGATGTGATAGCTGCTGTTGAGGAAAACCACCTACTCTTTCTACCTAAAAGATGTGGTTGCCAACCAAAGGAGATAGGAAAAACTTCAGTCCAAATCATTCCTTCCCATCTGCATCACATTTCAGGACAGACTGTAGGGCATGCTGCATCATCCTAAGAGCCGATGTACTGCTTTGTGCCAGAGGATTAGTCTCCAAGAGAGGGAGAGCACCTCTCCTTTCCTGCGCGTATTGCCAGTGCAGCCAGTTTGGTCTAAATGAGGGATATCACAAATTTCATGGAACTATGCTTCAACAGATGTCTTGCAGACATTATTTAGAGTATTACTGGATTACAGAGCTGGAAGAAGAAAGGCTTTCCAGTTTATACAAACCTGTGTTCCCACACTTTTAATGACAACTTGTAAAAGAGCGACCAGGATTATACTGGATCTGCGTAAAAGCAATTTTAACACAGATTCTGTTGAATGACCAAAGGAAATCTTCTCACTACTACCAACAAAATGTTTTTATTTGCAAGTCTTGCAGCCTAACACAACTCATTCACAGAACTACTTGTGTTGGTGCTGGGCATATAACATCATTTTTTCCAGGCAGCAAGTACACCTCTTCACAAAGAAATACAAGTGCAAACCTGATAGTTATACCAGTTGGTTCACTGGGACAGGCACTGTAGCAAAAGCCTAATTTGACTGTAGCATGGAGTGTTGTAAAACAGATCTAATCAGTGTGTCTGATTATACTCAAAGTCTGAGGGGGGGGAAAAAAAAGAAGAAAGAGGCTTTCCACTTTCTGTTATCTAGCTCAAGTATTATATTATAGATTCAGAGAGGAAATGTGCTGAGTAAGTGGCCCTGGATAGAAGTGAAAGAAACCCTCGGGACCATTTATGAGGTAGAATTTGAGCTTAGTTAAAAGACCTGTAGCACATGCTGTTCTTCTTATTGACAGGGAATGAGTTTGCTCTTTTAGTAGAATCAACATAGTAACACCTGCTTTAGAGATTAAGGAAAGAATACAATCTACACAGCCTTAAGAGCTGGACAGATGCAAATGAACTCTGAAGCAAATGAAGAGCAGAAAGATAGACATAGATTTGGGTGGACATAGGCTCATATCAGGTAGAAAAATCATAGAAGTTTTGAGAGAACCTTTGCACCCTCACAATATCCTCATACTCAGCTCTGGAACATTTTTTTCTTTGCTTTTACAGAAGGAAGAGTAGGGGAAAAAATATGCAAAAAAAAAGAAGCCACACGCCGTCTGTGCACATATGTATGTGTATTTCCTATGGTGTGTACATATAGTGATAAAATGAGAAAAAAAAAGAAGAAAGATGGTTAAAAATTGACTGTATCAATGGAAGGTTACCTGGCAGGACAGATAGTAGAGGACTTAACTTAAGCATTAGAAAGGGATTGGCTCATTGCTACTTTTCACAGTATTGTCAGTACTATTATGACAGAAATTGCATCCTGAATTTTCAAAGTTTTTAAAAGACAGCATCATCCTCATGGAGGAAAGCACACAAGCTGTGTGTGATTTGCAGATGCTAACACATTCTGGATAAAGTTCAACAGCTGCTCTTGCAAGTTCAGGTTGAAAATGCAGCTGAACTGCTGGTGTAGTGATTCAAGTGTCTCAAAAACAACTGCAGCACAGTTTTAACTGCCATCTTCTGTCTCCTCCTTATATTCTTCCTTCTGGCTCACAGAGGGTTGTCAGACACATAAAATTCTCTGGACTTTAAGTAACAGAATCAAATATTTAATATAAATTACTGTTGACTGTTGGAAGAATTTATTTCCAGATGCTCAGAGCTGCATCTGGAGAGTTTAGGTGGAGGCTACAACTGCCATATGGTGACCAGACTTACCTGATTAGCAGTCTCTCTCATCCTTTGCCTGGGTTTGCATTGTTATGCCTCAGATCACAGTTGCCTGACTCAAGGCACTGCCTCTATGGTCTAAAATAGTAAATAGATACTGAAATAGTAACCATGTTGTCAGGTGAGCCAACACAGAGCTCTGTAGGCTTGGCTCTGTTGGAAGACGCTCTTTGCTATAGTTTTTCTGTTGAAATTAATGATGCAGCTCTTGATCAGTTCCACTTGTTGACAGTTAAGACCTAATCCTGGACTGATTTTCAACTCAATGACATATTTAAAAGAGTAATGAGGGCTGGCCTGAGTGAACAGAAAAGTGAAAGAACAAAGAAATAGGGGAAAGAAGGTTAACTTTCTCAAGTAAAAATTTATGGTTCACAAAAACCCAACAGTGTGGCTCATGACACCAGGAAATTAAAGTATATGAAGTCCAAACAGGTTATCTGTTGAACACTCTGTTAAATATCAAATACTTTTAAAAAATATCATTTGTAGTTGTAACTGTGGTAAAGCACATAATAAGACTGATCTGTGCATAAACTGCTATTTGTAGCTGGAAAAAAAAAAAAGTAATGACCCCAGGCTTTCCCAGTACACAGTTTAGGAAAGGCAAAAATATACAGGCTGAATAAAAATACAGAACCTTATGGGATATCTGGAAAACATTGCCTGTCCCTCCTGAGGAAAGAACTGGTGTCATCCAGAAAGTGTGATTCAAATAGTTGTTACTTCGGTTATATTCCTCCAGGCGATTAGGAAGATGGGATCTTGTATTATGGCACGAAAGTGGAAAGAGGCTGATGTTTGTGTTTTGTTAGATAGTTTCTTTTGCCTTTCTAATCTTCCATTGGCACAAAACAGGGACTAGGGGAAAGTTAGCTTTAAGTCACTTCTCTTCGAGGCCACCTGAGCATCAGTAAAGCCTCATCTGTATCACAGTGCTGAAGTGCAGAATCTCAGGTGGAGATGATAGGGAAGAGGAAGGAAAAGTAAGGGAAGGTGTTTATATATATCTATATATATGTAACCTAGGCAAAGACAAATTGAAGAGCTTTAGTATAAGTACTGCAAATCCCCTGAGAGATATCCAGCAGGCTATAGAAGTCATGATTCCAACTGGTTTGTGCTAAAAGAATAATTTAAAAAAAGACTACTGATGAGGATTGAAGATATCTGGCCTCTCCTGAAATGTCTGCCACATACCAGCTTGTTATTATGCTCATATGAAAACCATATTCCTTCATCTGCACCACATTTATGGCTGCTTTGATTAGAGCTTTATGGGTACAGGGCCCATAACTTTGCTTTCACCCTGAAGGACAAATGAATGCAAAATAAATCAATGTGAAATTGAGAGCATGCCAGCAAGTTCCATCACACCAATTTGGAAAACTTAAAAAAGTTTCAGCAGGTGTAATATATCAGTAAATAATTGTACTAGTTCTATTATAAATTTACAACTATTCACAACATCAGCTTTGATTTCTAATACTTTTGTGTGTAACATATTTAAGATTTAATGAGGGAATTCAAATGGGTCAGCCAAGAAAACAGTACAATTCAGACACAGCAGAAAGATAAAAGCGGTGGTTTTTTTCACCCCTTAGTTTTATCCTTTTTCTAGCTGCTTTCCTTCCTTTTCCTGGAGGTTGGATATTGTCATCCTCAGTTCTTCTGTTATTTTCTTACTTGTCATTTGTCAAACATTAGATTTATTATTTTTCTTCCTTTGTGTGTAGAAGTATGCCATCAGTGCTTTTTAACATAAATTGTATTTTTAGAAATTGTGACCCAGAGAGACAAATTTAGAACTGAAGGATCAATTCAGAACACATAATGATGTATAAAATTTGATATGAAACTGATTCAAATCCAAAAACTGAGGAGGTTTAAAAACTACTTTTCATCCAAGGCAAGGTTTTAACCTCTGTAACAAGTATGGATATGACTCAAGATGAAATTGATTGCTAGCAAGCATAGTTATCCACTGACATCATAGTATTGATGTCTAACCCAGGGAGGTTATACCCAAGGAAGAGGTGGGAATCACAGACATTTCTGAGTTTTACCATTTCCCTGCTTCTGTTCAATTTCAAAGCGTATCTTTTCTGTCATAGCCTAATTTTGCTGCTTATGATTGTGACTTGATGTGCGTGTTACATGTTGTAACTTGCCCAAGTTGTTCTCTGCTTCTTGTTTCTCTTTACTCTCTGTTTTCCTGGTCTGTGGGTAAGTGAATTACAACTTACTCCTATGCCCTACAACTTGATTTAATTCTTACGGATGGTGATGTAAAAGACAATCTCATTCTCATTCTCGTTCCTCCCAGCATACGTCCTCAATTTCTATCCTTTGGATACCTGATTATCTGGATCCTCTGACTCTCTCCCTGCAATCCCTCCTCCTTCCTTTTACTGAGACTTCTCATGGAGTAAAACAGGGTTTTCATTAAGTGAGGTGGAATGATCTAGCTTTCTCAAATCATCAATGTATATTTAACAAGGCAGAGGATTGAAGAAAAAATCATTGGGTTAAACTTTGCGAAGGGTTCTGAATCTTGAGGTTTATTTATCACATTTGCAATCTAAATAAAAAATTGGGGTTTTTTTCCTTTATATAATTAAGAGATATTTGAGATTACTTCTATGTAGTCTGAAAAAGACAAAGGAAAAATTAACAAGGGACTTACTCTGAGTAAGTAGATCAAAAGTGGAATTTGTTCCTCAAAAGGGAAAGAAAGAACGCAGCTTGCAGGAAATTGATCAATGCCTCCAGAGCCGTACTGTAAATTTCTCTTCTTTCATCTTTACACATGGAAATAAAAGGACCTATCTGTTTCAATTGGAGTTTTATGGGTATGTTTTACAGCACTGACTAAGTTATCTGTCTCCTTGTGGTAAGGAGGTGGATAATTCCCTATCCTAAAGTGTTTGTATTTTGCTTTTTTGGGGCAAACATCAGAAGTGACCACAATCTCAATACACAAGGAAGGACATAAATTGGTAGAAAAACACAGCATAATAGACCTGCTCATATTGCGCTCAAGGGGACTCCAGGGACCAGCCAATCCATACAAAAAGAATAGTGTGAGCTAGATGGGTCCCAGTATGATTAATCACCAGAGCAATGCAGATTTAGCGCATTAGGTGAAAAGATAAATGTGTAAAACGCTGTGTTAGAACCCATGGAGTGGCCCACACGGTAATTCAGGGTCAGTAATTGAACTTCAGTCTAATTATCCTGGGGAGATAATATTAACTTATAGTTGAATGTGAAAGAGAGAGTCCATAATTCATCACTCGATGGGGCTGCTCATTGCATTGTGTTATTGAAATATGATGGCTCCATTTTTATCCTGTCATAATGACAACTGATGTGCTTATTTTCTTTCTCTGTGCCTCCAGGGGATGATGAAATAGTAAGCAAACATTCTTTCTGGTGAAAGAACAGCACTTTATCACACTGGCTTCAGCTCTTAAAAAGCATTCACAAAGTTGGAAACAATTTCTAGAACCAAGGCTGGGCATTTCCCCTTGCATTCTTGTTGCAGACAGCTAACCTAAATAAAAGTAATCACTTTTTTCTCTTTATGAGATGCAATTTTTCCTTCCACAACTATCAAGTGTGTCAGTGTCTTCAATTTTCTGAGTTTCCCTTCCATTTCTAGTTTTCCCAGGATACAAAATTCCAGATGAAGTTAGTTGCAAGAGCGGGTGCTGCACAGCAAAAATGAATTCTAGAAGCATGTGGCCAGTTCTCCATTTCACACCTACATAAGTTTCATTAAGTCCCGTTAAAAATTATAAACATTTTCATCATCTAGGATTTTAAAATCAGTCAGTATTTTTAAATCATTGAAATTATGTCGGGGTCAGGAAATTCCTAGATTTTGTAAACTATTTATCCAAGTAACACATCAGATTGCAAAGCATAGCAGGATTTAGTTTAGAGAAAATTTCAACGGTAAATTTATTATATTGGCATAAAGTGCAATATATTGGCTTATATTACAGGGAAAATCACTGGATATGTCACTGTATGGCTTCTCTTGTCCTCTTTGGGCAGAAAAGTGAAGATTACTCCACAGGAACCAAATCTGTTTCATAGTTATAACTACACATTTGCTCTTGATTATATTAGATTCTGACTTAATACTCTGATAAGGCATTAGTAAGACACAAGCTGGACTAGAAAAAGAGAAAGAAAATATTTAGGAATGCTAATAAAAATGCCAGAACAAAGGAAAAGGAGATGAAATTCTAAAAAGGGAAATTGTTGTTACTAAATATAGAGTCACTAGAATTGTGAACAACACTCAGGTGACTTGCAGCGCACTGGTGATGTTGACAAGAGACCACATTTGTTGGATTATAGACTTACATCATGCTTTCACTACTGTAACATGGTTTGTAAGTGATGACAAATGCGAGATGCTTGACCTAAACAGAATATAAATGGAATCCATGAACCAAACTGCTGTTTAATACTTAGATACAGAAACATCAATAGGTTTTACTGAAGCTTGTTCTTTGGTTTTTTTTCTTGCTTCCCCAATTAAAAATTCTATGTCTTTGGTTCATATTACTGTGGCAGAGGTGACTATCTTTTCCTGACAAATTTTCAGTGCAGGCTTGTATTCCCCATGGAACGCATTGAATCTTCGTATTGCTTTGGCCAGCGAAATTTACAAAGCCAGGAAAAAAATGTCAAGAATTCATAAAAGTAATGCTCTAACATTAGTAGAACTCAGCATTTCTGCATGGACAGAAGGGGAAGGACAGCTTGAGTAATCAATTGCTACTATCATAATAGCAAGTAAGGTGAAAACTGATTTTCATTTGGTTCTACACAGCTGACCCCTGAAGACACTGCATTGTGGCAGAAGCAACTTGAAATATATCTTTATAGAAATATGGTTGGCAATGACTGGAGATTGTCACCTGTAAAGCAAATAGTAAAGGGAAAGTAAGGAGACATGACTGAATACCATGGGCCATTGGAATAGAGTGACTTGCTTCACTGAAAGAAAATAGAGTGAAAGAAAGACGTCATGTGTCTGCACTTTAGAAGCTGTATTCCCATTAAAAAATTCAACTGGGCAAAGGTATGGGCTTGAAAACTATCCAGATGTAATCTAAGTATTTGATTCTTGGCATCTTTCTTGTGTGGTTTTGACACAGATCAGATAGCTTTCTCTCAGAAAATGCCTAGGAACTGTTCCAGGATGAGCCAGGGTCAGTAGTTCCTCCAGTCAGCATGGACAACTCAAAATATTTTGAGGGGGTAGCAGAGAGGGTGTGAGATAGTAAGAGAGTTCAGCCTCATGGAAGTGAGCTGTGGAGTATTTCTGTGTGGTTTTTGCTACTTTGGAGTACTGTTTTTAACAAAAAGTAAGGAAGAAATTAGTAAAAATTCTTTTCAAATTAAAAACAAAAAATAAACGCAGGCATTCAGTGTTCAGGTGCCTTAGCAGAGCTAACTTCAGATCTGTAAAGTGGAGGACAAGACAAGGTGAAGTTTAGCTCAGGCATTTGCAGTTATGGAAGGATAGAAGGTTCTCAAATTCAGGGTGCAGGGTTCATTCTAGTAATTTTGTTTTAGTTTGACTGAGGCAAAGTGATGACAGTGTGTTTGCTGTGCAGTCTGCTGTTAACACCGTAAATTTTAACATGCAAAATGGATGGCAGTTTTCTCTTCAATACCATTGAATTACATAGTGGAGGAGTTTTCTTGTATGCCAGGTACAACTTTATATCACATGTAACCCTTTCACTTTCGATATTGTGTTTTCTTATCCGGAATGTCATATGTTCTTTAACTTTAGTTTATTGCCTTACACAGGCCTTGAGAAGTCAATCCTTTAAAAATACTTGTCAATATAAACACTGATTTTTGAACGTCGGATCAATACTACACAAATAAAGTGGAAAGGACAGTCACTGAAACACAAGGAAACAGAACAGGTACATACTTATCAAAATGTTACTGCTGTGTCCTAGTGAAAGGAAACATAACTGTTACAGTAAAAGTGGAGATCTAGAAAGGGACTTTTCATATTTAATATACCATGTGGAATCAGATTGCACTTAATATTTGCTGTGCATAAAACCAGAAAAAACCTCATGAATTTGGTGACCAAGGAAATTCTTTCCTTTAGGTCAGATTTTATTCTTAAATGCACATATAATTTTTGTAATATTCAAAAGTTAATATATTATATTTGTCTATCCAAATGTGACTTTTTACACCTTTGTTTTGGTTTTTTACTGCTATTTATAAACAGAAAATTATCTTGCACATAAACAGTGCCTTTTTCATTACTCACATATTTTAATATCAAATTATTTTGAAAAAACTTTTTGGCACTCTGTTCTTGTATATAATTCTTTACTGTGCACATAGAATTCTGTGATTTATGGGTGTACAAAATTTGAACCTGCACAGTGAGGATGTAGAAAGCTACAAGTATATGTAAAAGAACATATTCTCTTCCATAACCTCTTCTTTCCTACTTACTGTTGGATTATCTGATTTTAGATCAGATGCATTAAAGAAAAAGCACTTAGACCAGATTTACTTAAATCTTTCTTAAGTATTCAAATTGTTACATATCCAGATATAATGGAACTTTTCTGAAGCATGAAATAATTGCATGTAGCCGTATGTCAAATAAAAATGGTTAGAGTATTGAGTTAATTAAGCCACTGATCTGAAGCAGTGTTCATCATCCTAGGTTCCTGCTGTCTTTCAGAATAAGTGGGTTTCCGTGTATATCATCTGTCTCTGATATTGCAGAAGTCCTACAGTCAACATAAAAATGTGAAACTAAAAGGTACAGTAGTTTTTCCACTGGTCTCACAACATAAACTGTTTTATCTTTTTTTTTAAAAAAGGCTACATTTACATTTACTCTCTCTTGTATACAAGTCATAATGTCACAAAATCTATTTTCTCTTTAATAAAACTTATCATAATGTCTGAAGGCTTGATTTATGGACAGGTCTGTTGTCACCTTGACTGCCTGAACCCTTTTATTTACTGCAAGAGTTCCAAGATAGGTCATGATATTTACGCTGGGTCAGAACAATAATGTCACCAGGATCAGCGTTCCTGACTGTAACCTATTTGTCTAATTTAAATAATGAACATCAATGGTGAAAATTGCAGATTGAAACTGTAACACACAGAGGACAATAGAATGGGTTTGTGCAGGATATTAAGCATCAATATGGACACAAATCATTACCTACTTACTTGAATTTGCTAGCCAAACATTTTTTGTTATTCTTTTCAAGAGGTTCCAGCAGTATCCAGATGATTATAAGACATAAAATTTTTTTTAATTAATTCTGATAAAGCAATATTATTTCTAATAACCATAAGGGTGTATGTGATGCTTCTTTTTTTGATGGCATGGAACATGACACACTTATCAGATATAATAAGGTCTTTCCCTGCTGTCTAAAAGTTAAAAAAGTCTTTTCAACTCCTCAAAGGTATTCACTACCAAATTTAAATGCACAAGTACAACCAAGTATATCCTTAGATACAAGGACAGGGTATGATATCAGCATGAAAATTTCATTTTGGACAAATGACACAAAGAGATTGGTACATCTACCTGTTCAGCGTTCAATTCATTAAATTCAGCAACCCAAGCTAGAAGCCTATTAACCCTCCATAATGAATCAGAAGAAGTGAGCATCTGAATCTGCAGTTTCTAGTGTTGCATGGTGAGTAGGCAGGAGGTAAAGGCAGCCAATAGGAAGCATAGAATTATAAAATCATAGAATGTCCTTAGTTGGAAGGGACCCAAAAGGATCGTGATGTCCAAATCCTGTTCCTGCATAAGATAAACCCTAAGATTCACACCATGTGTCTGAAGGCATTGTCCAAATGCTTCTTGAGTGGTTTTGGGTTTGGTGCCATTACTGTGGAGCCTGTTCCAGTGCTCCACCACCCTCTGGTTAAAGAACAAATATCCTAATATCCATCCTAAACCTGCCCTGGTATATGTCAAGCAAATCACACATTTACTATTCAGATGGCAGATTTTATCCTTTCTCCTACCTCATCCTCTGATTGAATTTGCACTATAGAGACTGAAAAATAATGTTTGTGCCAAATGTACTTTTTTCAAAACACTCTGTTTAATCAATGCTTCTTTGAGTTAACATGTTCTAGTGGGATGGTTTCTGTCTTCCAGAGCTCTCTAGTGATAGAGAAAGGAGAGAAATCTATGCCAAAATATATGGCTGGTTTTCTCCACAGAGCACTTTTTCTGTCTTGCAAAGGTATATGACAGTTTGCTCCAATGGGGACAACACATAATTTTGAAGCCACAGATAAAGCTGTGAAATAACAGTCTGTGCATGGACTTTTCCAAGAGCAAGCAAACATGAAAGGGTTCATAGGGAAACTTGTATTCAGCCTGCATCTGTGTACCTGAAGATGACACATGCACTACATGCTACTTCTCATTGTCTTTGATTTCTTTATGAATAAAAGGGCAATTTTCACAGCATTTATTGAAATAGCGGCTGTTTCAGACCTGCATTTCATTTTTAACCAGTTATAAGGAGGTTCTTTCAGATAATAAGTCAGTAATTCCTCCAGAAATCAATGGAAAATGCTCACAGCTATTATTATCTTGGCAGCATATTGCAAGATTAGTAGAATAATTTCTCTATGTTTATAACTACCTCATGCTGGCATTTGATTCCCATTTGTCCTTAAAATGAAACCTAAGAAAAGTAGTTGAGCAATCACTCTTAGTTTCTGTCTCTCAAGAACAAATCATTCTATCAACTACAGTATTATTTTCTTCAAAGTAATGAAAAAGTTCCCATTAAAGAAATTTAAAATTTCAAATGGATTTTAGGTAGATGACACAAAAAAGAAGCATGTGGAAAAAACAGTGATTCAATTAACACCGTACTTACAAAAGAAGCACATGTGGGTTAACTAGATACGCCTGTGTCATAGTCTATTTTAGTGGTTAAAATCTTATAAGGAAATTCACTTTGGGCAGAATTACATATTCGTCTGGTATAATTAATTTTAGTTGTAGATCTGATTAGAAACATGGAGACATGGAAACAGTGATAGAGGCCTAAATAAACTAATGTCATTTTCCATAATTATTACAAATTTTTCAATGTGTAACCGTTTTACACAAAGGTCACAAGTATTACCACAGGTTTTCAAAATGTTGAAGACTGCTTTCATGCCCTATAGCTCTATATAGTTTACTTTTTCAGTGTCTGATTAGTCTTGTAACTCTCCTTTAGACTCTTACCAACGTAACCACAGTTATCAAGTGAGATACTTAAAATGGAAACTTCACAGGATGATGTTCACTAGTAACAAATACACAAGAAGAATTATGTCAGTTCTTTGACCAGCTTCATTCCTTTTAACATATACTGAAAGGGTCAATGTATACTGAAAGGGTCTTTGTCTTTTTTTGCACCAGCATGATGATATTAATTCATTTACAACATGTGACAACTATAATAGGTTTTTCTGATTTCCTTTGAAGATCATGGGATACAAATAAGCTGAAAACATGTCTTGTTGAAGTAGACTAGTTTATTCCTCCTTTGTCCTGAACTTTATTTTTTTCACAGTTTTGCTAATAACAAATGATGTCTTATTATTTTAATGCTTTGTGAATATACATAAGCTGTTATAACATTGGACCTTCTAAGTATCATTCACTAATACCTTTTCTTCACCATGAAGAAGCTGACTGATTACATTCTTCATTTTCCTTACTTCCAATTCTTTTTCTTGTAAGTTGTATCTCATTTTGTGTTTTGACAAAGCGATTTTGTCCCTACGTGTTTGCTCTGTGCTAGTAAGCTAACCTAGTTTTTGTTTCCTGCACACTTTGTTCATACATCTGAGATCAACGAAAAACTCACAATTCAGAGAAGTTTCCCAACTGTCTGTCTTTCCTTTGGTTGGTTTATGTTTGTGCTCATAAGATAAGGCCAGCTACACTTTGCATCTTCTTTTCTAACACTCTTCAATAGTTATCAACCCATTTCTGTGCCACTTTACCTCTTTCCATTATCAGATCTTGAATACTGTTGGTCTATGATTATTCACAATAGGATAGCCTTTCACCTTCACATTCTTATCCGATGTCTCCATGTTGTCTGGAATCAGTTCTGACCTCCTGTAGCATTTCCTTAACTCTCCCTTTCCTTTTGAAAACAAATTCTGGACTCTGTTTTTGCCATCTCTTCACAGAAAGCATTATCCACTTGAACTTCTTTACCTGTTAGACAGTTGTAGATCCTAATCAGAAAGCTCCATTGTTTTCTTCCCTGTTCATCTCTATTCAGAGATTTTCAGTAAGCTTCTCCCCTTTTATTTTCTGCCTTGGCAAGCACATGCCTCCTTGATCTCTAAAGAAATACTACTCCCTCTTTTCATTACCTACCTCTCTTGTACAAGTTATTCCTCTTTTATATTAATATTCAAGTCATATGAATTACCCTACCATGTCTTTATTACATCAATTAAGTCATAAAGTTGACCACCTAGTCAGAATCTCGACCCTTATTTCTTCCCTATATTTCTTGCTTTAATATACATATGGCTGGATGTTTTGCAGACTGCTATAATATTTCTCATGTCCTTATATGATCACAATAAGAAGAGTCCTGTTCCCTTTCTGCAGTTACAGGGTTTCATCCACATTACTGCTGCTTGTTGCAGCCTAGCTATTGGCACCTTTCACCTACCCCGTCAAGCTCTGTTGATCAACATTTAAAATGCTTTTCATGATGTGGTTTCAAAGATAAGTTTGGAAGAGAATAGGGTTTTACAAACAAAAAAAATTATTGACGTGATCCATTATTCCAGAGATCATAATTGGATTTTTCTTCAGAGGCTAAGTATTTATTTTTCTCTGAGATGAATAATCCCAGAGTTTTCTCATCCTGCTTTGTACCAGTTTTTAGAAAAAAAAATCTAACCTCTTTCTAAGTATTCAACACTTCAATTTCATACAGAAGTGCCTTCAGACTATTGGATCTTCCAGTCTGTAGTTGCCCCCCCAATTCTTGTTTTTTAATTACTGAGTTAGAGTCTCATAGGACACTTAACTCTCCATATCTATCTCAGTATTTTTGCCAAAGAGGACTGTATCACTGAGAGATTTGCGTTTCCAAAGCTATACAAAGAAACCAAGTTTTCAGTGTCACAGTTGCATATGCACACTTCAAGAGAGAATTCTTAAGGATATGCCATACCGATTAGACTTAAGTTAATACATATTCATTAAATTATTTATATAATGCATAATGTTGTGTCCATAAAATCTTACATTAAGATAGACTGTCATATCATATACTTATGATATAAATCAGTATTACAACTGGCAAGTATTTTTTAAATTATTTTTTCATTGCTTTTCCTTTGACAACATATCTCCTTCATACAGATGTATAAACAGAAAATTATTGGGTTTTGGCAAAGTAAATAATCACTTACTTGTAAAAATGTGTCTATATTGTACTAAGTTATCATTACCTAAAATAATGTATCAGCAATTGTGTATCAAAACAGAGCTATCTAAAAATTATGTGAAAGGAGATTTTAAAAGTAAAGTGGTTCACCTCATTTTAAATTTTTAATAAACTTATCTTTTTTTTCAGACATGAAATTAAAACAGCTTTCTAAGCAGAAGACTTTATAGAGATCAACAAGGATCCTTATGTGCTTTATATAAGCACTATCCATTGATCATTGCTAAAAAAATGATGGAAGACAGCACAGAGTACAAATAGCAATGTGCAACTGTGCAGCACCTGTTTTGCTTTTATTTCTTTTGCCTTTGAGTCCAATCAAAGTGCTTCTTGTGTCTTTGTGTGTTTAAGATATTAAAGAACCAGATTAAATTTATGGGAAGTTATCATAAACTTTCATATTGAGATATGCTGCAGCTACAAAATTCTGTATGTTTCATAGGGCTCATAAAATTAGTGACCTTTTTGGTAAAGTTGGTGACAGACACAGGCTGAAAAACAAACTTCTGCAAGAAAATCAGAAGTGACATGACAAAGGGCTGGCATAATGTCCAAGGTACTGTCTTCTATTGTATTTGATGTCTATTCAGACATACTTGACATGTCTGTTTTCAGATCTCTTCTCCTCTAACGGCAGCTGGGTTCTGATAAGAGAAAACACCATCATTTCCACCCTTTTTTAATTCTCAATAAAGTAAAAAAAAATTCTGACAGCATAAAAGTATCCCTCCCATCCACTTGAACTAAGAATCAAAATTTCACAGTTTTGATGGAAACTTCTGACAAAGCAATTAATGCTAAAGTAAACAGTTATCAAGAATGTCTGTCTGCAATACGAATGCTCCCAGCTGAGGCTTTTATTTACTTTACACTTGTATCTACTTAACCTTCTTTAACCCGCCCATCTATCAAGAAACCATACAGCTATGTGTAGCGACTAGGTTTTCATCTAGTAGAAATTTTGCAGCTCAGGAAAAATGAAATTTATGTAACTTGCGTTACATGCTTATAAAGTTTATAACTCAGTGGATGATGACATAGGTTTAACTGATGAACTGACTTAAGAATCTGCTGTCACTTAGGAGTGTTATTGCTAAAGTAAAATATCTGGTCATGCTGTCAGAACTTCCCAAATTGCTTTCTTGAATCAATTCAATCTTTCCATACATAACCCTGCTATGCAAGCTTCTGTTTATAAAGAAATTTAAAAAGACTTTCTATGCAGGGAAAAAAGTCTGTAGTAAAGGGAATATTTTAACAAAATTCAATGAAGTTTTGAAAGCGTTGGATATTTTCCTTCGAATTCTACGAAAGTTTTGGTTGGCTGGTTAGTTGGTGTGGGAGACTGCCCACTAAGGATTAAACACTGTCAAAATGCAAAATAAAGCCAGTTTACTTCAGTTTGCACGGAGCTTTCAAAGCTGTGGTCTAGGGAATGTGTTTTATTAGCTTATAACCACCTGTCACTTCAAACTGTATAAGCCATTTGCCAGAGAGAGCAATTAAACTGAAAATTCTCAGAGGATCATTTGAAGAAATGAATTAAAATCAACAAGGGAGAGGAAGTTGATATAGACAAATATTATTTATAACGTGAATCAAGCCCACTTCACTTACAATTATTAATACTGGAATTCTCTCAAATGTTACAGTTATGATCAGATGCAGATATTATTTTGAATCTGAAATTATTATGCTCTGTATATGAGTTCATTTATGGACATGCTTTTGTGACTTGAAAGAAAGTGGTTATATATATCCAGTTGTTTTTCTTTTCCATTTCTTTTGGCCTTTTACTTTGAAACAAGACAGGTCAAACAGGAAAATGATGAATAATTCAAAACACTGAAATCAGAAGACAGTGAAAAGCCTAGAAAGGTCTGTTTCAGACAACTCAGGGTATTAGCTGTTTCCTCTCATTTGGTAATTTGCAGTTTTTTCCAAGGAAAAAAGCAGGATCTTGTGTCCTTTTCCATTCCAGGATGACAGTTATAACTTGATTTAAAAAGTACTGTGAAAATGTTTATTCTGTTGTTTTCCTATTGAGATTGACAGAGAAATATAAAGAACAATTTACATTAAAACAGTAATCTGATGACATTCTCCCTAATATCTAACACAGCATTTTTACATGATTTGTTGCTTTGTGTTTGCAAAAATGTCGTTATCCTTAGATGATTTTATTAGTCTGTTTTTTGATACACTTGGGTCTTAAAACAAAGTAACCATTTCTAAGTGAATTTAAGGCAACATAAAAATAATTTTATTTACGCAGTAGAATTCCTTAGCTTCTTGGAACTTCAGTGTTTGTTAAATAAATGTATGAAAAGAAGTAAATCAATTATCAATAATAAAACAGTCTTTTCGGACTATCATGAATATTCACACTTAATCTATTAATTTGCTTCTCTCTTGGTGTTTTTCTTACAATTATAAAGATGAGGCAGGCTTCACATTACACTTATATGCTCTCATGCTCTTCTGATTGAGAGTCGGCTTTGGTTTGTTCCCTCCAACTGTGAAAATGTCTAATAAAACTGTCTTCTAACACATTTTATTATTTTCAAGCTACATCATTTCAGTTAATACTTTGTTTCAGTGAAGCTACTGATGGGAGGTCATGCCATAGTTCAAATGATTTTCTTCCCTTATATAGGATTCCCAGTTTAGTACTGGCTGTTAGGCATACACAACACTTGTAAACAGAGGCAGAGCCACTCAATGAATATCAATTAGTCTTAGAAGGTTGGATTTCCTCTCCTATCAGTAAATTTAGTCCTTCAGGTATTTCAAGTCAAGGGGTTTGTGGTGTGCTTAAGCTCCTTAGGTCATTTAGATGTTCTTTATACAATATTATCTTTTGATGTGCACTAGGGATAACTTTTTTCCCTCATAATCCTATATTCAAGCGAATACCATTCCCTTTCAGTTTCTTCCCATCCTGTCATTAGAGGGATACTGGTTTGCCTGTTTGGTAGAGGTCTGACTTGTAACATGTCTCAAAATGCTAAATATGACAGACATATACATCTTTATGGCCCCTGTAGCAGGAAGGGCAACCTTTCCTTTCGCAAATATGCTGGACTTCTATAGTTATTGAATTCTTTGCCCCATTAAAAGCTGTATTGCCACAAGCTCAGCAAGGTAAGGGGTACAAGAAAAGCAGATATCCCAGGCCAAAAGCTTCACAAATATCCATCTAAGCACTTGAGGATGACACAAAACAAGCAGAGGCAAGAAATTGTTAAGTTGCAGGAGAGAACACAAATATTGCAAGTAAATGTCACAGAAATTGCAATTAAAAAATGGAAACACAAACCTTTCTTCTTCCTACCCATGATTTTTTTTGTTTTCTTTGCTGAAATGTTGGGTTTTATTGATCTGCATTGTATGCAAGTCAACAGTTATCTTTATTGAACAGCACGCCTGAGCAAGAAGAAGCTGTGATGTGTTAATGAAACTCTGATCATCCTCCTTGCTCCATGCAGTTCTGTAAACCTTGCATGGCAAAATTATTTCTTTGCTGTGGTTCCATTTAAAGGAAATTTGGACAAAGGGTGTAACAGTAAAAACTGCAAAACCAATATTTTTGTGCTTTCAGATCTACTGAAAATTAAGTAATTAAGTATATATGTTTAGAAGCATGTAGGTCAAAAAATAGAAAAAAAGAAAGAAAGCAGTAACTATGAATAACAACTTGAGATAATATTTAGCATTATCCTAAGCCTGTAACTTGTTACTATCCAAGCACTATGTTGTGGTGACAAAACAGACACTATAATCCTTATTTAATCATAGAATCACCGGGTTGGAAGAGACCCACCGTATCATCAAGTCCAACCATTCCACCTGCACCTTAAACACCTCCAGGGAAGGTGAGTCAACCACCTCCCTGGGCAACCTGTTCCATTGCCTAATGACCCTTTCAGTCATCATCTAATATCATTTGATATTAGACACCTATTAATCTAGAGAAGAAGTAGAAGGAGAAGGAGAAGCTTTTGTTTCTGACCATATAAAAAAATTTTAGATAAAAATTACATTAGTGTCAGTCCTATCAAGGCAAAAGATAAATTACATTAAAAAAACCCACCCCAAGTAATTCTACTGCATGACTTCTTTATCTGTTTATAATTTTAAAAGACCTTTTAGAGAGTCAAATGGTCAGAAGAATAGTCATATTTCCAAAGCTACATGATAATTGCACTTGACAGAAATATTTCACTTTAGTTGCATACTGGATTGTGGACAGCATGAAAAATATAGACTAGTACCTTCAGTCTACATTTAGTCAGTATTAATAAGCTCAGAGAATAAGATGATACAAAGAACATGGTACTGAGCAATGACCAATATACCAGCAGGAGATTCTCAGGTCATTCTGTGTGGAAGGGCAAAGTAATTTATGTGAACTACCTGGCAATGTAACCTTAGCTATAATTTAAATAATTTTCATGTTACAATTGCATAGGAATCTAGCCAGTTATATCTGACAGAAATTAAGCTCTCTAGATTCTACTGTGAGTTAAAAAAAAAAAAAAAAAGTAACTGTTACTTCTGATCAGCTCTGCCATATTTTCCAGAAGCCTATGAACCAGAACAGTGGGTTAAAAGGAAGTTGACCTGACACATTCAGGTAGACTGATAAACAGAGCTGAAAGCATTTCATCTTGCAGCTGATGCTAGGTGAAGCATATATGACAAATTGTAGAGCTACAGGGTAATGGATCACCTGTAAGGGCTCAGCATTCTCTCAGTAACTTGGTTGCACTCTGCCTCCTGTTTGCTCCCGCAAACAGTGCGTAACTTTCCCTTCACGAGTCTTACTGCTGCGGGGGGAAATCACGACTTCAGCAAGCCATTCAATCCCCACTAAAAAGCAAAAGCGCTGTCTACATGCACAGCTTTACAGCAGGACAGGCCATGCATTCAGAGTCACAGCTCTTTTCCCATAAATTCTAACTTTGAGAAAACATTTCCGGCTGGCACTATTGACAATGGTTCCAAAGAAAGTAGCTCCTGCAGTGTTTTAGGCCTGAGAAACCATTGCTACTGACATACAATCATCACCTTTCATTAATTATAGCAGAAGATGCATTCCACATAAGATGCATTCCCTAGAAATGAGGAAGGTGTAAAGAAAATTGTGTATTCCTAAAATAGCGAATTGCTCAATTAGCCTGTGCTATCAGCTGGGATTCTAGCTCAAGGCTGAGCAGCTTATATACTTTTAGCATATAAACAAATAAACCAGACAGCAACTTAAATAGTGCACCCTTGGTTCTGGTTCATTGTCTTTCAAACTTCCTGCTTCACAAACTAGGTCCCTTTGGATGCAAGTTGTTGAGTCTGTCAGAGGAATCTGACATCCAGCCATGGAAAAGAACATCACATAAGTGTAACTCAGAAATTCTGGATAGGACTTGCTTAGAGCCCCCTGAACTCCCAGTCATACCATCTTCAAGTTTTGTGCTAACCTCTGTCTGTTATTATACCTGAGAACATAATGAAATGCTGATGTTTGCTGCATTTCCCTATAACAGAAAATACAGGTTTTCTGCACCCAAACTTATAAAATTTAGCTCCCAATTCATGGCAACTTGGTTAAGCTGTGTAGGTTAATATGTGGACATGCCAAATAAACCTATCTAGCTTGTTCTTCACAATTATTTTTATATGGTACTATTTTAGAATAACGGATGCATGTGAAATCAAGGCAAGCTAAGGTTGAGCTCAGTAACAGTAACCGCATACAAAAGTTTCCCCAATTTTTCTGAGTTAAGAAAGTAAAAATATGCAAAAAATATATGTAGTTCTAAGAGATGCACGTGTGTCCCTTTGAATAAGCAACCTTCAAAAAGATCTGTAATGTTTTCTGGTTTCCATTCTTTTAATAACCTGGCTCCAGGTTTGCATAAAAGTTGTCCATAGAAACATTTCTCAGAAAAAAAATGGGTTACAAACTAAACATTTTCTTTCATCTAGTTCCCTAACATATAACCAAAAGGTCTGTGAGTATCACACACACATATTCAAACACATTCCAGGAATATTCTCCATTTTAACTTCTCCTCACTTATTTTCTATATCTTGATTCTAAATGGCTATTGTGTGGATTGTATTTCATCTCCTATTTAATCTAAACAGGGGCCTGACAAATATATTTTCTGTCTTAAAAACATCACAGACTAAATTAATTTTTTTGTAAAATATAAATCAGGCTGTTTGGGGATCTGGTAAGTTGAATCACCATGACTAGATGACGAGAAGAAACCTCTGTTGACTTTCCTTACCTTGAAGCTTTTAAGTTCAGAGAGCATGTGCCTTGCCTCTCACTTCCACCTATTCAGAAAATCCATCAAAATTAGTGGCATTACTCTACTATAAAGTGGTTTCAGTGGGAAAAAATTATTTCCAGAATTTATAGTGAATAAGTTATGAAGAAAGTTATTTTCCCAAAGAAATTATTTTATTCCAGCTGAAAATGAATGCACGAGTATCAACTGGAGATTCAAAAGGGAAGAAATACAATTTCAGATTATCACTTATTGCTACTTTCCTGTTTATCATCTCATACAGCCAAGTTGAAAAAAGATTTATTTTCCGCTTCTGTTATTTTCACATTATACATTGCAAATTTCCACATTATTAGAATTTGTAAAGAAAGGAAGAAGTAAAACTCATTCAAGACAGAGTTAGTGACAAGATATATTTTCAGCATTTAGATTTATTTCAGTTTGGACAATACTGAACTTCATTTGGTAGTGAACCTTTAGTCTAAGTAGTCAAATCTGCTGTAAGAAAGACATAAAGTACAGGAAAACTACATTTCTATTTGGATAATTAAAATGAACATAACTGAAATAAAACAAAACTAATAAATCAGGTTTTGGAAACCATAAAATTAACAAGAAAATGAGCAATTTTTTTGCTGTGATTTAAGATTAAGTTGATACTGATCCACTAAGGCTAACCCTAGAAGAAAAATTTTACTTTACATTGGTCCTTGGTAGCATGTGGACAGTCCATATCAGCTTCTGCAAGATCTGAAATGACAGCAAAGAGATGAAATGCTTATCTTGACTAACTGCTAACCACTGACAGTGGTATCGCTAGAATCTATGTGTACCAATCTGAGTCAAAGTATTGTATGCTCTACAGAGGGATCTGAACAGGCTGGACCGCTGGGCAGAGACCAATGGCATGAGGTTTCACACCACCAAATGCCAGGTCCTGCCCTTGGGGCACAACAACCCTGTGCAGAGCTACAGGCAGGGAGACGTCTGTCTAGAAAGCTGCCTAGAGGAGAAGGACCTGGGGGTGTTGGTTGACAGTAAATGAACATGAGCCAGCAGCGTGCCCAGGTGACCAAGAAGGCCAATGGCATCTTGGCTTGNTTCTCCCAAGTGACAGGGGACAGGACAAGAGGGAATGGCCTCAAGCTCCACCAGGGGAGATTTAGGCTAGACATTAGGAGGAAGTTTTTCACAGAAAGGGTCACTGGGCATTGGAACAAGCTGCCCAGAGAGGTGGTTGATTCACCTTCCCTGAAGGTGTTTAAGACACAGGTGGAGGAGGTGCTGAGGGACATGGTTTAGTGTTTGATAGGAATGGTTGGACTCAATGATCTGGTGGGTCTCTTCCAACCTGGTGATTCTATGATTCTATGGTGCTCCAAGGTTTTCCATACTTTGATTTTGAGAAAGAGAATAGCCACAGTTGCTTATACATTATACTGTTCTCTGTGGTGCATAAAGTATGGATACTCCTGTCAGACAATACACAGGATCTGAGAACAGAAAGGGAGAAGGGAACAGTAGGCTTGTGATATTCTGTAGAGCAGTATTGCAGACTACAGGAAAACAGGCATCACAAATTTATGTTACGATAACAAACCTATTGCTGTGAAAAACAGTATGAGAATGCTCTAATCAATTTCTCTGAGAAATTATTATTGCTTGTTGGAAACACAAGGTTGTAGAAGAAATGTTTTGTTAAAATACTTACATGTTTTGTCTGTATATGGGATTTCTGGTCCTTGGTGTTTCCTTCTTACTCTGTCTTCTTTATATCTTTTCTTTCTTGTTCTAACTTTTTTTGTTCTTCTCAAGACATTTTTCTATATAATTTTTCATTAAAACCGTTTCTCCATCCTATTAATAGATCAATTATTTTTTAGATGGTGATGCAAGGTAATGTAATTTCTGTAATTCCAGTTTGCTATGTGATATTGTGATGGGTTAACCTAGGCTAGAAGGTTGGCTACCAGGTGCCCATCAAGCAGGCCTGTCACTCTGCCTCCTCAGCAGGACAAGAGGAGAAAATAATAAGAAAACCTCATGTATTCACATAAGGACAGGGAGATCACCCAGCAGTTACTACCCCAGGCAAAACATACTCATCTTGGGGAAGAATAATTTCACTTACTGTAAATTATATACAGAGTAGGATAGTGAGGAAGGCAAACAAAACAGCTTTACTCCAGCCTTCCATCTTCCCAGGATCAGTTTCACTCCTTGCTCTTCTGCCTCCTCTCATCCTGCCCCAGAGTGAATGGGATGTGTTGGTTGTTGTTAGTTCATAAAATTTTGTCGCTACTGCTCCTTCTTCCTCGTCATATCAGAGAGGAGCCACCAGCCTTGCTCACNAGGCCTGTCACTCTGCCTCCTCAGGAAGACAAGAGGAGGAAATAATAAGAAAATCTCATATATTGACATAAAGACAAGGAGATCACCCCGTAGCTACTACCATAGGCAAAACATACTCATCTTGGGGAAGAATAATGTCACTTACTGCAAATTATATACAGAGTAGGATAGTGAGGAAGGCAAACAAAACAGCTTTACTCCAGCCTTCCATCTTCCCAGGATCAGTTTCACTCCTTGCTCTTCTGCCTCCTCTCATCCTGCCCCAGAGTGAATGGGATGTGTTGGTTGTTGTTAGTTCATAAAATTTTGTCGCTACTGCTCCTTCTTCCTCGTCATATCAGAGAGGAGCCACCAGCCTTGCTCACTGGCTCAGCTTTGGCCAGTGATAGATTCATCATGGAGCTTGCTGGAAAGGACTCCATCCAACAGCTCCTGATGTCTCTCCACTGAAGCCACCTCTGCAGCTCCACAGTTACCAAAACCTTGTCACGTAAACCCAATACAGATAGGTACAACATAAAGCTTTTAAAGGCTGTAGCTTGGCAGTAAGGAATAAGGATACCTGTTTTTTTTGTCCTGGAATTATAGGTGATAGGCAACCTAGAGATGGAGAGAATAATAATTCTACCCCACATACAAAGTAAGAATTATCAAAAGGTTGTTTTTTTAAAAAAACTTGTTTACTATAATCATTGTATAAGCTATAATGCTATCTTTGATAAAGTAATATTTAAAATCCTTAGTAACACTTATATTATGCTCTATAGTCAAACATTTCAACTATTAAAGCTGCATGATTGTCTGGCATGGGGTTTCCTATAGTTTGGCAACAAAAAACTGGGAAATTTATAATTTGCTGTTGTGTTTCTTACTTTGAGGCGTCTTTTTTATTATATATATATAATGCCTATATTTTCCTGAAAAAGATAAAGAAGTACTGAGATAATATGATATTGAGGACTTTTTCATTATTCTGTCTATAAACCATCCCCTTGGAGAGTTTCTCACTCTCTGTTTTAGTAGTTTATACACAAGAGTGTTTCAGTGAAACCATCTAACTCTTAAATCTGCATCCGTCACAATTTTAGTTTTAAGCTCTGGCTGAGCAATGAGGTTCTCAGAGTCATTCAAGCAGACATGGGTCATGTCAACACTATATTAACACATCCCACAGAGCATCCCACAGAGCATCCCAGAGAGTTTCAATACAGCTTACAAGTGGGCATCTTGAACATGAGAAAGTGAGATGTCCCTGAATGTAAAAGTGTTCCAGAATAATATAAGCTCTAGACATGATCTCAGAAAAAAAATTCTATATAATTGATATTTAAATGGATAAGGTTTGAAGATTAAAGCTCATCAGTTTTAGTAAGAAAAAGGTAGAAGAGGTAAAAGATTAATTTGCAAATAAAAAAGAAAAATCTGTTGCTGTTACACACATAAACTGTTTCAAGTAGTTAAATCACTGTATTCACCATTTTACAAAGAAGGAAAAAAGAAGGCATAAATAAACAACCTCTGGAATAGATCTCAGCATGACAAGGATTTCTATAAATGAAAATAAAGGCATTGCATTAAAAATATGTTTGCAATCAAAATAAATATACTGAAATCTAATACAGATAAAGGCAAGAGCAGAACTCAAAATTCACTTAATGACCAGCCTGTGTTAAATGAGATGGCTAAACATAGTAATTGTTTCAATGAAAAAAACAAAAGATAGTGACCCTGTAGGAGTTTAAGGGAATTTCCTTGTTTTACAACAGTATAGGTAGTAATTTTTCCTAAATGTATGAGCTGATCTCAAGACAGAATGATTTTCCAGAAAGAAGCATGATTTTGTAAAGAAGACTACGTAGTGAAATTAAACACTTACTCTTGTCTTCACTAAGAATTCTGTTCCAAGGTTTGCAACAGAATTTCAGTTGTACTGATGTCAACCGCAATAGAAAATAAAGTAGTGGGTTTTTTTCTGGAATTGCCAGTCATTTTCTACACCTTTGGTAACTAGAGCTGCTAAGAGTTAGTTACAGTAGTAACATGAGTAGGAAGAAGAAAGACTAACAATATCTTTGAGAAGAAAAAAGGTAGATGTCCCAAAAACTCAGACATCAGAGCCTAAATGTTTTCATATTAAAGATACCAGTAAAAATTATTTTGTCTTTAACAGAAGCCAATTGAGGCTTCGATTTTCTAGACAATCAAAGGACTTCTTCATCCAAGAAAGTGCTAAAGTGGCAAAAGTACTCATTTCTCATTAAAGTACTACTGGGAAGAATTTTCAAAGACTAAGATTGAAATGAATAGCTTTTATTTTAAAAATTCACCCCGTGGCCTAGAATCCTTCTTCCTGCATTTTTCAAGCAAATAATTTAGAGAGAATCTAAAAGGAAGATGTGATTTATTACACACAAATTCTAGAAAGAAATACTAAAACAGGAGCGAGAAATATTCAGGTAAGTTGTAATGTGCATGGTGAAAGCAGAAACAATCAGCATGCTTCTATCAGAGGGTTATTTGAAATCAGGATTAACACTCTACATATCACAGTCGCACCACGTGCACATGACATTTAGTATGTACCCTTGGCAGATAGATAACCCTGCAAGTTGTGGTTGAAGGGCCCATCTATATTTAGGCTTTCTCTCATAGTATGCATTTAAATTGAAATTCCTGCAATATGTGGTTACTCAGTCTCTCACTTCTTCATGTTTTGTAACATGACTATTCTGTCAGATACACCTGATACACTCTCATTTACCCCCAAAATGAAGACTGAAAATCAACAAGAATGTCTTCAGCACCACTAGGCAGCTGACTCAATACTCCCAAAGTCCAACTAAACATGTGTTCCTCGTTAATGGAATAAATCTATGGAGATCTATAAAAGTGGTGTTGAAGACCTCGTTCTTCTCACGCATGCAACAAATGCTTCCTGTACAAAGGTCAGGTTGCTAAAGATGGGAAATCTTGTTTATGCCATAAGCATTTGCCATGGCACCTGTTCTAGAGAATGGCGTTTTATTCAGGTTGGTATTATTTTCTTCTTAAAATATTCTTCTTAAATATGCTTAGGAAAGTCATACCCTGTGGTGGCTCTACAGCCTGTTCAAAAATCCTGAAAGTATTTTCAAGAGCATGACCAGCAGACATCAGTAGTATAGTAATATTCATCCTAAAATATTTAAAAATTTGTTTCCTGCGGTTAATATAGAGTGACATATCCAGAAGTGTTGATTATAAATGTCTTTGATTGTAGCAAAAAATTAACTAGAAAGACAAATCCACATCTCAGAGTTTTATTTGTTTTGCAGCCTAACATAGTGAGACTTGTTTCATGTTGTTTTGTGTGGTTTTGTGGGCAATTTTATTCTTTTATTTTTTTTATTCATGGCCTTTGATATTTTTTCCAAATACCTCTCCTGTTTTGTCTGGCCATGGAGAAGGAAATAGCACAATACCAGGAAGAATGTCTCATGTTATAACTAGGCTAAAAAACCTGGGGGATGTTTGCATGGGTACATGTGCGCAGAAGTATGACAACTGGTCTCTAGACTATGGATAATCTAATCAACATATTCTGTTCACTTTTTAATTTGGTTAAATCTTTGAGTTTTGTCTTAATTTCAGTGTAAGGTTACTACCAATTTCCCAGCAGTGAACATAAAATAAGTATGTAAGTGTGTTTATATACATATATGCTTTCAGATTTTTCTTTATTAGGGAACACTTTAGTTGATTTACTTACTGGTTAAACCATGTCATTAGGTGTTTTAGTAAAATATTCACCTAAGGTTAGAATTTTCTTTGGACTTGTATTTCTTCATATTTTTCTGCTCTCATTTATTATTTGTTTGTACGATAAGTTTAGGCACAAGAGTAGCAATTATTTGATTGAGTTCCACTAAAATGTATCATGACTTTATGATTCAAAGTATCTAAGGAATTTCTTTGATATTCCCCTCCACTAGGATTCCACCACACCTGTGAACAACCTTGCTGCTGTACAATGACAACAAATATTCTTGATGTGATTTGTCCAAAGCATCACTTTAGTTTATAAATAATAATATATTTTTTTTGCTCTGACCACACAAAACATTACTGTTCAAGATTCACAGAACAGCAGCTGCAGTTTCTCTGAACTAAGCAAGAAAATCCCACTGCTTGCCTGAGTCTTTCCATTGCAATATGGAGTAAATTACCAAACCCATCCAGGCAAACGGACACTCGTCAGGTTGTCCACATAAAATAACATGACTCTGCAGCATCAAAGGAGCTTGGTATGACATAGGTCAGGTTCTTCCACCTCAGTTAAATGTTGTCAGACAAAAAATAAATTTCAGTAGAAAAATTCCTGTTTTCTGCTGTGTTCAATGTATGCTAAATTATTTCTAATACTGTAGAGGAAATTAAAACAAAAAAAAGTGAAAAAGAAAAAATGAGGATTTCTTAACTGGAAGAGGAGCAGAAAGTAACGATAGAGGAGTAACAAGTGACTTTAAAATTATTACTTGCAGTATTAATCATCACCATATAATTATTGATGGTAAAACAATGCCTATGGGGTAACGGAAAATGAAATTATGACAAGAGGTTAGTCCCTGATACCTACTGTTGTCAAAATGTCTTCTTTCAGTGCATATGCAATGTGTATCATCTAGTAGAATTGTTTAGAGGGCATACATGTGACAAGAAAAAGAGGTTTGGATGAAATAAATGCATATACATGCATGTAAATGAAAGAGATATTATAGATGGTTTTTGAATGTTGAAAATCTGAAAGTTGAGCAATCCTGCAATCATGTTCAATCCCAAGAACTTCAAGTGCCTACTTATTTATTTACAAGTCTATTTGCAGATACTAGGTCTTACTCTGAAAAACGATACTAGATGTTCGCATCTTCTCTATTTACCTTATTAAATGGGAACTTGCATATATATATATATATGCTAAGCTGCAGTATATATATTGGTAAGATTTCATATTAAATTGCAATTGTTCAGCAAGTTTGTGCATATGTTGATAGACATAGAAGAAACACATTCCTAAAAAAAATCTGAATCTAAAAAATTCATACGATCTTTTTATTTTCTTCTCCGTTAATTGTATGTTGTAAGTAAATGGCCATGACACTGGCCTGGAAAAGAACCTTATGTTTAAAGAAAATTAAAAATACATCTTTCAATTTTATTTTCACTCTCTGGGTAATTCAATGTTAAATGTTTTGAAATGCTAACATAAATGTCAATTCACAGAAATACAGTACTTTCTATACTTCTTTAGGCAGAAGTATAGAAGTTGGCAAGTACAGGGCAATAATACAAGAGAGAAAAGAGGAGGGGGGGGAAAGCAATTTATAAACAACAGTCCCAGAGGGAAATACAAGCAAAGACTGATGGATGTTCTTGAGAGCTTTCCAAAACATTGTGCAAGTTATATTGTGTGGGGTTTTTTTTCAAAATTATGTTGCAATTGCAGCCACCTTTCTTATTTCCTGCCTACTTAAAGAGAGATTTTATAAACTGATTTTTTTCTTTTCATCTTTGTGCTTGTTTTTTAAGCATACAACATACTCATGTCTATAGAACAGGCATTTGAAGTATGGAAAGAATATGTTTTCTGTATGATGTGTTAGAAATATCCACATACAGTGGCAATCTTGGGATTACTATACTTAGTTGATTTTTTTAAGACAACAGCAACATTCATTCTTGTGTGTAACATTAGAAAAAAAAGACAAATTAAGACACTTCAAGGTTATTGTGCCATTGAATAACACATACGGAGGTGCAATGAATTCCTTTTATGCCTTCTGCGTAAACATGCACTCCAGACACATTAACAGTGTAAATGGTAGGCTGAAACATGCCACAGTCACTGTGCAGCCAGCATCTTTATTTACAGAAAGAATTTTCCTCCCATGAGTTATTTCAGCGTAGTTGAGTGCACCCAGATGTAAACCAAGTATGTTTTAATTAATGCATCTATATGATAGCAAGCAAATCTCAAAAGCTGTGAATCAGAGATCCAATTTAAATAGGTGTGTGGTTTCTGGTAGCATTGAAATAATCAGTGTGTAAAAGATCAATCAAAGCAAGAGTAACAAGGAAGTTACATCATTTATGTAAGCATCCCTGGCCCAGTCACCAGCTGGCACAAATCAAAGTGTCTCTGTTGATTTCAGAGTTCATACACCTGCTTACGTTTTCTGGCAGCCTCATTCACATAATCCAAAAGTGCAGAGTGAGTAAGTCTGACACAAAACACAGTATCAGAAATCAGAGGCCTAACATGATGCTACGGTCCCTTTAAAACTGTGGCCAAACTCTCGTTGAAATTAGTTAAGTACAGGCTTTCATCTCCATCTTTAATTGAATTGCTATCATAAGAACTGCCAGGGCCAAACTTGCTGACTGTTTTTATGGTGTTATAATTCAGACTTTCAAACATAACATTAGACTTGATTAGACACAGACACAAACATCCATGTGAAAGTTACAGATGCCCAAACAGAGGCATGCTAGGCAAATTTTCTCTATAAACACCAAAAGACTAACGGGAAAAAAGTAGCTATGTTTTACTGACAAAACAAGAATCAGTATTTTGTCCTCTGCTTTTTTTTTATGTTCTTCTTTGTAATGCTGGTCTTGCAAATAAGTTTCATCTTATCAACCGTTGCTGTTCTTGCTAGTTCTTTCAGCCTCTGAATCAGAGTGTTTAGCTTCACATTAAGATAGTTTGAAAGCTTTTTCTATATCCAAATAAACTAGGTACTTTAAAAACTGAATTTTAAGAAACTAACTTATTAAATCAATTCAGTATGTACTGGACTTATTCATTCATCTTAATCTGATTCCCCATTAAATTTGGCTGAAATGGCATGTAAGCGACACGCCATAATGAGAAATTAGCATCACAATATTTTAACTCTGTTTTAAAACTCACTGGAACTGATTCACCTCTGAAAAGTCTGAATTTATCAATTACAAAGGATTGCATAAAGGCACCTATGACGGCTAAGCAGTGCCAAATCACCATGAGTGAGATAGATCTGTTAACTTCAGACAACTACTGGACAGACTTTCACATCTCAGCTAGTTATCTAGACCCTCTTTGTAAAGACAGAATGAGGCCATGACTCATTTGGCTTATTTTAGATGCCTGCTGTAGGAGAGTAACTTTGTCCTAGAAGCTTTTTGTTCCCACCATCAGTTACAAAACAAGTCCATATAAATAGCCCAAATGTACATGCATGCTTATCTATCTAAAAATGAGCAGATGAAGATTATCCTTTGAGTACAAACTAGGGTGTGATTCTGCTGTTTTTATTATTTCAAGCTGTGCTTTATGGTATTTATTGATGACTTTCCTTTCTAGCCAGTGCTTAGTTTGACTTAGATGACCAAAATTAGACCATATGAGTCCAGGTGGATCTATGCAATGTCATCTCAAGCTAGACTCAGTTTAGGTGCATCTGAGTAATTTAGAGAACAGAGAGCATACATTTATGTAAATACAGTTGGATAAAAGGTGGGGGTTTTGCTTATTTAAATTGATCTTTCTCCTCATAACCATATAAAAATACCTGTATAAGCATTTTATGTTAGTGTTCACATAACAGTGATTGACAACTAACTTAAAACATATTATAGGGAACAGAACAGACGTGCAAAGTATTTTAGAACAATTACTAAATTATACCCTGGTCTTATAAATAAACCTTGTGAAACAATCTCTAATGCACAAGTCAATGGAAAAAAAACAATTATTCTGTATTACATTTGTTGTCCTTCTTTGGTGATTCATACTACAAAACTGCTGCTATCAGGCTTTTAAATGAGAAAAAATATCTTCAAAGTTGTTCTTACAATTTTAAACCATTAATGTAAAGACAATAAAAACAATTTAGAAACTGTAAATGCTGTGCTTTATCCTACAATACCCTAGCAGCTCAATTAAGACTATATCAGATCAGCTGCTTGCCTACTACTCTCCTCAGGTTTATGATCATCTAAGTGGTCAGATCTTAATCAAACAGTGGTGATATTTAAGGGTAGAAATTAAACAGTGCCTTTTTCATTATTTTTCATTGTGTATTACAGCTTTTGTTATCTGATTCAAATGCCATTTGGAAAATTTTCATTTGTTGCTGAAAAGCTTATAATCAAGATCAAGAAAGAAAGGACTTAGTCAATTGGCAGCATGAATATAGAATTAAGAAAGAAATACCATGACACTATATTCACTGTAACCCTGGGTAATTACAGAAAAGAGAGGTGAAAACATTAACCCATGTTCCTCTGAAGGGGTAGTTTACTTCTGGTTTTGATACTAAAACTTACTTTTTTATTTAAAACCAGATTAAACACTGTGTCAAATTCAACATCACATAGGCAGGCTTGCCAAACCCCTTTCCATCATCTTCCAACAGTCCTGGAAGACTGGGGAAGTTCCACTGGACTGGCAGCTGGCTGATGTTGTGCCCATCTACAAGAAGGGTCAGAGGGAGAATCCAGGGAATTAAAGGCCTGTCCGTCTGACCTCANGCTTGCCAAACCCCTTTCCATCATCTTCCAGCAGTCCTGGCTGACTGGGGAAGTTCCACTGGACTGGAGGCTGGCTGATGTTATATCCATTTAAAAGGAGAGTCGGAGGGAGGACCCAGGAAACTGCAGGCCCCTGTCAGTCTGACCTCAGTGTCAAGGAAGGTCATGGAACAGGTGATCCTGAGTGCTATCATTTCACAGAATCACAGAATCACTAGGTTGGAAAAGACTTCCAGGATCATCGTTCTTATCAACCGCTAAACCACACCCCTCAACACCTCATCCTAAACACCTCCAGGGAAGGTGACTCAACCACCTCCCTGGGCAGCCTGTGCCAGTGCCCAATGACCCTTTCTGTGAAATTTTTTTTTCCTAATGTCCAGCCTGACCCTCCCCTGGCGGAGCTTGAGGCCATTCCCTCTTGCCCTGTAACCACAATTTGGTCCAAACTGTATAATTAAGCCTGAAGCTCTGAGTGATTTGGGGTGTCTCTTATTACATGCTGTTCAGCTCAGCAAAATACAAATAGTTTGTGGTTATTTTTGTCTTTCAATGAAGACTTTGTAAATATACAAGTTCAATATCAGTGCTGTCCATATTTCTATAAACAAGGTTATCTGCAACATTTGCACAATGTGAACACTACATAAAAGGCATTTTATCTGTACTTTGACTTTTGAAATTCTTTGCTTTCAATTTTCAGTGCCAACAATCGGAGTAGGCCCTCTGCAACTACCAGAAACTAAGGTGCAGGATGTATTTATTGATTTTTTTTGTTTTAATTTTGTCAGATCCTGTGCAACATATAAAAGTGTACCAACAAACACATCATGGTAAAGAAGGGCATAAGTTATGGAAGATCTTCTACACAAAATTGAAATGACAAAATCAGCAAATAATAGATCTAGCTGAATGACTTTACCTGCCTCATTCCAGAAAGATATGTGCACAATACTCTACTATTCACATTAGAAGAAAAGGCAAGAAGCATTCTCTTTGTAAATATTACATTGAGAGGGCAGATTTAGTTTTAATTTTGAATGACAAGTCAAGAATGTTGTTTAATGCAAATCCTTTCCAAAAGGGAACATACAACAAGACATCATTTATTATTCATCATTTGCTTTCTGTACTTCATTATATATATCTGCTATAGGGATTTTATGCTATTGTTCAGTCTGAAAAGATGAGAAATATAAATTTACTTTCAGGGATGAACCAAATCTGTATTAAAGCAATGTTATTCATTTGCTTATAATGGTTTATATTTTCAAAGTTACTTATGTTATAGCTGTAGAGTCTTCCATTTTTACTACACCTGAAAGCTTAGAATATTTTTCACAGAGTTTATTAAATACAGCTTGAAACCAGTCATTTACCACCAATAAGCTACTGAAAAGGGGAAAAAAAGGTGTTTCCTCTTGCTTTCTGGTGATTTTTTGGTTTATGTTCAGCGTTTGTGGAGCTTCTAGCACAAAGTGGTCCTGATTCAGCACTAGTGCCCTGGAATTTTGCAATAATACAATATATGATCTTTGCATCATCATTTGGTAGAGAGAAAATTACTTTTAGTTCTCAGAAAAGCAGTAAAGCTTGCTTCCTAGCAGTAAAGAAAAAGAAGAATGTCATTCTCCACATTGTTTTGTGTCCTCAGAACATCTGTGCACCAAGGTATCAAGGACTATCATATATGCAAGATCACATTACATAAATTCTATCTTTTTTTAAAAAGAAAAGCCATCTAGAGGTAATTCTACTTATAACATATCTTACTGGAAACACCAATTTTACTACAATTCCCAGAATTCCTTAGGGGTTGGAATATGCTTGTGTTTGCCCATTAAGCAGAAAATATTAAATTGTTATGGAAAAATACTAAGGCTATTGTTTCTATATAGAAAAATATTTATGATGTCATATACCATACTCCATTTGACAGGTTTGGAAAGAAAAATAAAATATGAATACACAACAAAATAAAATAAAAGGGAGCACAGTCAAAACAGTCTCCTATCTATCTGAATCACAGATTAATACAGGAAAAAGTGACTGTGATAAATGAGACAGTTTTAATTCATCACTCCACAGTTATATGAGTAGTCTGAAAACATGAATTAGCATTTCTTGTGATCCTTTGAAACATTTTTGCATCAGAAAGAAAATGCAGATCTGAAATGGAATGCATTTATGTGCACTAATTTTATTTTTCTTAGACAAATATTTGAATATTAATTTTAATATATGTGTGGTCTAAATGGCTGTAGCTCTTTAATAAAGAACTTTTACCTTTTGTAAGCAACTATTTATTTATTTATTTATTTTCAGTTATTATTACTTCAATTAAATCAGTTTAGATCAATTTAAAGGGCCTACAAAACTCAGTTCTGTAGGATTACATTGCTTACACCACCAACAACTTAAGAAAACTGTAAAAAAATTAGGTCTATGATATGTAGAAATGTGAAACTCCAAAGAAAGAATCTTTTTTTCCACTGAAATTCATTCATTAATAGAATAGTGTTGAAAATTATTTTTATGATTATTATTTTCATCTTTTTTTGTCCTGAAATGATGACGTATTCTTTACCCTGGAATTTTGTCAGTGTCAAACAAAATACTACTTCATACAAAAATCCCTCATAGATGGTTTTGAAAATGCACAAATATTTCTTTCAGATTATTTTCTTACTTTATCAGCAAAAATATAAAAAGAGTAAAACTTTCCTGTTTGCATTTTTAGCTAATGAAGTGCTTATATCTGGTGCCAAAATTAACTAGTAGCCAGCTTCAACTGAAATTTTTTTGTACTTTTGCATTTAAATAATTTAATCCAATATATGTAAATGTGGCAGAATACTGTATGATTGATTTTCTCATTCCATTTTGACAGTTACTGTAACTAGTAGAAAACATTAAAGATTTACAATGGATTGACAACAAACAGATAATTTGAAAATATGACTGGAAGTTCATTAAGAGATAATTGGTGATGGGCAAATATTTGTTATAATAACAAAGAAAAGATGTCCTTTTCCTTAAAAAAATCTCAGAATCTGAGATTTAATGGCTTAATGACAAAATTGCTGGTGGAATGGTGAAGAAACAGTAGTCACAAATGTATCCTCTGCCAGAACTGACTCTATCTAGGGGAGATTTTGTCTGGATATTAGGAAAAATTTCTCCTCCAAAAGGACTGTTAAGCACTGGAGCAGGCTGCCAAGGAAAGTGGTGGAGTCACCATCCCTGGAGGTATGTAAGAGAGGTAGAGACGTGACGGTGACATGGTTTAGCGATCAACTTGGCAGCATTGGTATGCAGTTGAACTCAATGTTCTTAAGGGTCTTTTCCAACCTAAATTATTCTATGACTCTCTGATTCATCACAGTAAATGTTGACTAAAGCCGTGTATTTCTATAATGACGTAACCTGCAAACCCAATGTCAGAATGGGTTTGGATGCAATGTAAAATGGCTTTTGCAATGAAGTTTTTTTGTGCTACACAGGAAGGCCAGTGTAACAGATTGATAACTGACCATCCATGTTGGACTGCTTTATGTGTTCATGACATAAGACTATGAAGGCCAGTATTTCATTGCTGAAATCCTGGTCTTTCAAATGTCTCATAAAGAAGAGGAGCTCTATTGTGCCTTACCAACTAGATATATTCAGCAGTCTGCAGCAACAAAGACATTTACACTGTATTAATTCATCCAATTTAAAATCACAATATAAAGTCAGTTCTTAAACCATGTGCTTTAGTACTTATCTTCTATTTTTCTTTATTGTTTAATCAGTCACAAAGACTGTAGCCCATTGAGATACAGTCCTGGATCTAGGGAGGATGAAATGATTTCAGAGAGCATAGTGAAGAAATCTGCCCTCGGCTTCCCTTTCTCTCTCTCTTTTCTTGTCCTTCCTTTGTATTCCTGTAAAATGTTAATGTGATAATTTCACCAGCACCATTTCCTAATCAGTAAAGAGTATCCTGAGACAGAGCTGCAGAGTTTGTCTGCTCTAAACAGTTTGCATAGCCTGAACTCCGCGGTCACACTGGGACTGTGCAATATTGGGTTTGTTGGTTTATTTTGGCGCTGAGTTGATCATCACTGAATTCTGCCTTCTTATATTTTACAGTGGTGGGTTTTTGAATAAGACTCACTGTGACCCCACTGAAATTTTATATCCTTGCAGTCAAAGAAAAACCTTTGGCTTAAATAGGTGAGACGTGACTGGTAGAGGGATGCAGACAGAGTTTTAGATCCCTCAGGTCCTACAAATAGGAGCTTTTTTTTTTAATCCTCTTTCCTGAGTAAGAGACCATGTCATGCTGCCTGTTTTGTTTCAGGAATAGATGGGACACTCTAGCCCTTCCATATGAATGGGAAATATGAGAAGAGGAAAAAGTGGCTGGATTAGATTTGGGCTGAGTAAATGTTGATCTTTCCTCACCTGCTTTTGACAAGTCTTCACCTCACTGAAACATTTTTATTAAATTTTAATCAAAAGCACAGGAAAGGTTGTTGATTGTAGAAGTGCCTAACTCTACTCTAAGCTTCTTTGCTAGGCCAGTTTATTAGTGTTAATACTGCCACACTGGCACTGAGTTTAATGTTGTTTTGTTGTGTCCTATGAATGTTACAGAATCCTAAAGGATCAAAGAATTCTGTGCCTACACAACTGTGAAAAAGAGCCCAAGCCTTTACTAGAAGCTAAAGTTTTGTTCAGAAGGTTCCCTCTGCGTTTGTTTTCATTGGTGCCAATCTTCTGTAAGATCACAATGTGGTTATGAGAGTAAGGGGGAACTTGTGCTGAGACCTCAGTTTAACAGCCTGTCAAATATATATATAGAGGAATATAAGTTTGCATCTCATCCATGAGATATTTCATCATAAACAGATGGCCTGCCTCTTTTTTGAAGTCATACACAATCAAAGAGATACTTCATGTAGAGATGTAAATGATGCTGTCAAACTCATAAAATACATACAAATGACAATTTTTTTGTGGACCTGTATTGTACTTCAAAAGAGCACTCTTTATGTGAAACGTGATGACCATTGCGGTATTAGATGCTGTTAATTGTGAGAAGAAAGTTCGGCAGTCTTCTTCTGACTTAAATATTATATGGATATGTGTATTAAAGCAAAGCTGAGTCCCTCAGAATGAGGAAATTATTTTTTTTTAATAGACGCTAAAAGGCTAATAAGTTCACAACTCGTAGCACCCAGTCAGAATACCAGATTTTTATGCTACAATAAAATTTTACCAGGTTTCTGGAAGTATGTGATCTCTTGAAAAGAAAAATCATAAGAAACTCGGATCAGATGTCTATTATTTGAAAAAAATTTACAATCCACTCAAGAGTGCTTTTGGCTGGGAAGTCGGAAATTAGTTGGAAAGCATTAACAAACTTTCAGGATGCTTGAAAACACCATCTTATGGTACATGATCTTTAAATGAACTCAGATCACTTACATTTTTTTGAAACTGTAAGTAGTGCTTAGGAAGAAAGATAGTTTATCTAAGTATAAATAAAATCAGAAGAAGAGTAAAGAAGGTTTATCTTGTACAAAAGTTAGAAAAGACAGAGAAAGTAGCACTTGGAAATAATTACTTTTTTGGCATTGTGTATGACTAATACTTTAAGTGTTCCATATAAAGAAACATAAAATTTCACTAGGATTTTATTTTAATTTCACTTACATGTTATTTACATCCATTTTACAGTGAATTCATAACAAAACGTCATTAAGTCTGGTGCAGAAGCATAAGAAAAGTTTGTCAACTGATTGATAACAAGAAAAAAAAAGGTACATAAACTCTGAGAATTAAAAAATTTATTCCGGAACAGCAGCTTGTTCCACAGGTGTGACAGGCACTGATTTGTTCAGATATTAAACCAGATCTACTTTGCTCCTCCATTAAAATTTTAAGTGGTTCAAATTCAGTACAAGTTTATGTAGAGCATAGCTATGTAGAGCCAGAAACCCCCATTAAAAGTACTAGCCTCTGAAAAGCACCGTTTCTTAAAAAAGGTAGAAAACTTTGGAGATCAGCCAGAGACTTTTAAAAAATCAGGCACTTCCAGATTTCTTGCTTCTTTTTGCAAAAGGCCTGCAAGCTGTTTATATGTATATATACACTATATTTTTTTTAATAGAACCAAACAAACTTCAGATAGTCTCTCTCTCTTTTTATTTAATGTAAATTTGTCAAGACTCAACTAGTTTTCCTAAAAGCTTTTTCTAAGGACAGAGGAGCATGTTTTACGTGAAAATTGAAAGATGCCTATAAGTGTAGCAAAGCCTAAATAATGCTGTGTTTTATCCAGAATGTTAATTTGGTTTTGTGCTAGATGAGTATTAACAAGAAATAAGAGCAAAACAGTTTTAATAAAGTTAAATATAGACACATAGATTATGTCTATAAATCCTCTACCTTCCAGCTTTCCTTCCAGTGATCTTTTTATCAGTACTTCAGTCACTTTAGAATTTTATAGACTGAAAAAACTTATGTCCGTAATTAAAAATAAAACCAAAATAATTTTCTTCATAAAATTCTTTCTGGCTGACTGTGCATGTCAAAAAAAAACAGCAATGAGACCAGGACAGCAGCTTTCTCTCATTTTGCTAAATGTCCTTATCATAATGCAAATAAGACCATTCTCTATGACTATATGAAAGCAGTAGCCAAAGCAGATTTGACTAGACTAATGCTGTGCAGTAAACCACTTTTGCATATATACTGATACAATAGCTACCAGCCTGCCTAAATAATTAGATGCATATGACTACTTTCTGCACAGAGCAGAAGTTGCTTTAGGTGAACTCAGAAACAATGTTTTGAAAAGATTTGAGAAAAAACTTCCAGGAAATACTCCATCAGAGCTCCCTTGTTTTAAATGAGAGAGGAATCCATTCTGCCACAAGAAATTATATGCTGAACTTACAATATTTGCAACATAGGAAGAGAAAGAAAAGGTGGGTGTAAAAGATGTCAGGAGATGAATATACACTATATGATGGAAGTGATAGCCTTTTAGTGACCACCTAGAGTCTATCAGTTCTTGCTGTGGGGCTAAGGGAAGTCATAACAAATACTGAAAATTTTTTTCTTCTACTTTTCAAATTCACCCTGGTAAGAAGTTCGCAGTCACTAGGGAGATATTTTGGTCAACTTGATTCTTTTAAAGTGGCTTACTAGAGCTTTGAAATTTTGATTTTAAACTGATACAGGGATAAGAGGGAGAGATTTAACCCCAAAGTAAGATTGCTGAAACATTTACCTGAAAACTGAACTGTGGAGTGCATAGCACGTAGTTTTGTGTTTGTCCTCTGTGATTCTTTATACTGTTATGGTAAAATGCTATCACAAAGTTCTCAAGAGGTAGTGGTGGTGTGGAATTATAAAACTAATCATGACTGCCTTATTTTTGACAAGGCAGGGTCCCGCATTTTCAGTACCACTGAAGCCAACGGAGGAGCAGACTCTTAATGAACAAGTAGAAAGAGACATATATTATTAGATAAAATGGTGTAAAAATCATTGGGAGAAACAGGCAGGCAGATGCAAAACAGGGAGGGAGAGAATGACTGATTTGAGAGCCACTGTTATAGGAAAAAAAATACCAGTCATTTAATTTGGTTAATAATTATACCTAACATCTCTGTTTGCCATTTTAATACCATCAGTGTTGTTTTTTTCCGTGCCACTTTGTGTAAACCTGACTTCCCAAGGCCATGCACTCCTCAGGCATTACTTAGCAGAAGGCCAAAAATGTATGAATTTTTTTAAAACATCTCATTTTTTTCCTTCAGAATGAAAACTGAGCCCAGAGGTGACCCTTATACACAATTGCAGTTATTCAGGCCTAAAAAGCCAGCGAATTCACATGTAACTATATCTTCCAGCTTCAACAGTAGGGCAGACTGTCAGCTCCCTCATCTGTCAGCACTTGTTCAGGCTAGTAAATGAAGACTGGTGCATACTAGCAATATCTATTTGCTACAGGATATGCACTCAAGAAAGTCGCAAAATGGAGTTTCAAGCAAGGGCCAAAGCCAATCAGTCATTTTTCTCCTGTCAGTGATAAGCAAAGCAACGTAACAGAGAGAGGTGCTTGTCCCAAAGGTGGTATCAGTAGCAAACTGTCACCAAACAAAAATAGTTAAAGTCCTAATGACTGTACTAATTCAATACAAATAAGGCAGATTCTAGGTAGCTTAGCATTTCCTTTTGCAAGGCTTCAGGCAGGAAAAACAGATGTCTTACTGTTCACAGGACAAATTCTGTGAAGCTTGCTTTGGATGAAAAAAGACATGCCCAAATGGTGGGACAGTCACAACTATCTTATTTCCTCAGAGCCGCCACGAAGAACATGATGTATTTCATCAAATTAGTAGAAATATTCCTGCCTTTTTACTTCTCTGTGTTGTGGAAGATTCAGTCACAACTACAGTCCTCCCTATGCTCAGTGTATATTTAATTTTTCACTGGTTTACCTTGAGGCAGTGTAGAGCTGTGCCATCACCCAGAGAGGCTGGAGGAGAAGAGCAAAGTCAGAGTGCAATGCAGAGGAGCTCTGCTCTGCTCAGTGTGCAGTCTCTTCCAGCAGTGAACCTGGCTGCTCACTGAAAGCACACTGAAAGCAATAGCCCAGCACCACAAGTTGTATTGCTCCATAGGGAACTAAAAAGTAACCATAAAATCCTACTACTCCCCCCGATATGATTTTATAATGGACTTTTATGATTAAAAACAACTTAGAATCATAGAACCATAG
>WAAB01012067.1:1686-13081 GCA_013389865.1 Piaya cayana | reverse complement strand
GTATTCCTTATGCCAAGCGTAAATCCGCCTCTCTTAAGTTTATACCCATTGTACCTCATGCGGTCGCGGTCCCGGTCCCGCCAGCTCTTCCCCGCGCTCGCGCCGGCTGCTCCGCTCGCGCCATTTGACTCACCCCGAGGGGGGGTGGGACTTCCCCTTCCGGTGGGCGTGGCTCCGAGTGCGGCCCCCGCCCACTCCCGGCGCGCGGGTGTCCCGGCGGGGGAGCGATGACCCAGGCGGAGAAGGGCGAGGCGGAGAACGGGAAGGACAAGGAGCGCGACCGGGAGCGTGAGCAGCGCGGCGTGAAGCGGCCGATCGTCCCCGCCGCCGTGCCCGAGTCCCTGCAGGAGGTGAGGCCGCGCCTGGGCCGAGCGGGGCGGGACGGGCTCCTGGAAAGGCCCCGTCGCCCCGCCCGCTCACGCGCCTTGTGGTACTTGCAGCAAATCCAGAGCAACTTCATCGTGGTGATCCACCCCGGCTCCAGCACCCTGCGGCTCGGCAGGGCCACCGACACGCTGCCCGTGGGCATCCCGCACGTCATCGCGCGGCGGCACAAGCAGCAGGGACAGGCGGCCTACCGGGACAGCTGGCTCCTCCGCGACGGGCTCACCGTAAGCTTCCCTCCCCGCCTCCCTCTGCGGCGGCTTCAGCTCTCCGGTTCCTTTGTGCCCCTCCCCCGTGGTTTGGGTTCATCCATCCATCCTTCATCCATCATCTACTTCCAACCCCCCTGCGCTGGGCAGGTTTCCAGATAGTGGTTTTCCAGAAGTGGATACTTCTAGGCGTCTACTTTTTACCCTCTCGCTTTGTGCTGGGTGTCACCTTGCTAAAGTCACCACGTTCGTACCAGCCTGTGTTAGGAGCCTGTTTGATTTGTTCGCCGTGAACATTAATACGATACTGAAAAGGTCAGGGGACAGGACAAGAGGGACAGGACAAGAGGGAATGGCCTCAGGCTCCACCAGGGGAGATTTAGGCTGGACATTAGGAGGACGTTTTTCACAGAAAGGGTCATTGGGCATTGGAACAGGCTGCCCAGGAGATGGTTAATTCACCTTCCCTGGAGGGGTTTAAGGCACGGGTAGACGAGGTGCTGAGGGACATGGTTTAGTGTTTGATAGGAATGGTTGGACTTGATCTAATGGGTCTCTTCCAACCTGGTGATTCTATGATTCTATGATACGTTTTTTCCTCTGCATAATATTTCTGTAATGTAATTAGATAATGTCTGGAGCTCAACACCGGCGATTAAATCTCCCGCAGCTGTTACTATCAATTAAAATATTCAAGTTGACTTGGACAAGTAGGTGTTGGAACCCTATTATAAAAAAATAAGTCTATGCTCATTTTACATTGCACAAACCTCTGCCCTTTCTACAGTTTATGAGCTACAATAATTATTTCATTGTTTACCAGCAGTTCAGTATTCGCAGCATACAGAGAGAGTTGGGAAGTAAGTACTAACGTTGGATTTTTTGTGGGTTTTGTTTAGAAACCTGAAAGTACTGAGCAGAGACAAAATGGCCTTAAAATGGTGGACCAAGCAATATGGTCCAAAAAGATGTCAAACGGCGCAAGGCGTATTCCAGTGTCACCTGATCAGGTAATTCACGAGTCTATTAAATTGTTCACGGAGTCACTTGGTGCGATGCTTTCTTTCAGTGGACAAGAATAGATATCCTTTATCCAGCAAACGTGGATAGGGTTGTTATGTGCCCTAACTCTGAAGATCTGAGGGAAATGAAGATTTTAAATGGTTCTTTGAGAACGGGGGGGGCAGGAGGAGGAGGAGGAATTCCTTTTTTAGTTTCAGGCATAAAAGGTGTTTGGTAAAATGTTTATTAATATTAACATCATTTGCTTCGAATGTGTTTCAGGCCAGGTCATACAACAGACAGATGAGGCCAGCTATCTTAGACCACAGCTCTGGGGCCAAGTGGACAAACACTTCGAATCATCCTGAATTTTTGGTAGGAGAGGAGGTAAGATTCGTTTTCCCACTGAAATGAGGCTTAGTGTTATGTTTTAATGCAGCTATGTAATCAGTACCAGTTTGCTTTACGTTAGTACGTATTGACAGACACACAAATTTAGTGAAGCAACCCATGAAAAGCTTTATTATGCACTGACTGAATATTTATTGTCGTTCAGTTTCACCTATTTTCCCTAATGAGTAACCTGGATCCTTTGCTGCTGTAAATCAGTGTTTCTGCAGGGACTAGGTGAGAACTTTGCCCATGTGGAATAATTCAGAGAAACAGCAAGAAGCTCATAAAAGATCAGTACGTGGAATCTCTGCTGAGTAATTATATATTCATGAGTTTCAACAAGTCTTTAAATTATTTTACTGACTAATTGGAGATAATGAAAAAATACACTTTTGTTCATAGCTGTCTATGGCTACGCAAATTCAAATAATTTAAACAACGTATTTAATGTCTTTTTATTTTAATGTAGTCAAGCCCTGTTTAAAAAGAAGTCCACTGTGTTGCAGTGAAATTGGTCTGATCACTGCTACGTGTTTTGCTGTATCTGCGTCTGGTTTTGTAGTATTTGTTACTAATGTTTTAGGAAAAACAACGCATTGAACACTGTCTCTTATTTTCAGGCGCTGTACGTTAATCCCCTAGATTGTTATAATATACACTGGCCTATTAGAAGAGGGCAGTTGAATCTCCACAGTGGACCTGGCGGCTCCCTCACTGCAGTGTTAGCAGACCTTGAAGTTATATGGTCGCACGCGATACAAAAATATCTGGAAATACCATTGAAAGACTTAAAGGTGAGCTGCGAAGAGTTTAAGGTGGGCTGTATCCACTTCTGTAAATGTAAAACAGAAGCAACCTGCTGGTACTCTTAGCCTCCTGCTGGCAGTTTTCTTAAAAAATAAATTCTTTCTGCTCGTGAACAGGATTCCTAGGGCTTTGTTTCAAATTTTGTGCGTGTCTTTCAGAAAAAAGTTGTTAACAGAACTTCCATGAAGGAGGTTAAGAAATTCCATTAGAGAAATTTCACNTAGGAATGGTTGGACTCGATGATCCGATGGATCTCTTCCAACCTGGTGATTCTATGATATGTTTTTGCCTCTGCATAATATTTCTGTAATGTAATTAGATAATGTCTGGAGCTCAACACCGGCGATTAAATCTCCCACAGCCGTTACTATCAATTAAAATATTCAAGTTGACTTGGACAAGTAGGTGTTGGAACCCTATTATAAAAAAATAAGTCTATGCTCATTTTACATTGCACAAACCTCTGCCCTTTCTACAGTTTATGAGCTACAATAATTATTTCATTGTTTACCAGCAGTTCAGTATTCGCAGCATACAGAGAGAGTTGGGAAGTAAGTACTAACGTTGGATTTTTTGTGGGTTTTGTTTAGAAACCTGAAAGTACTGAGCAGAGACAAAATGGCCTTAAAATGGTGGACCAAGCAATATGGTCCAAAAAGATGTCAAACGGCGCAAGGCGTATTCCAGTGTCACCTGATCAGGTAATTCACGAGTCTATTAAATTGTTCACGGAGTCACTTGGTGCGATGCTTTCTTTCAGTGGACAAGAATAGATATCCTTTATCCAGCAAACGTGGATGGGGTTGTTATGTGCCCTAACTCTGAAGATCTGAGGGAAATGAAGATTTTAAATGGTTCTTTGAGAACGGGGGGGGCAGGAGGAGGAGGAGGAATTCCTTTTTTAGTTTCAGGCATAAAAGGTGTTTGGTAAAATGTTTATTAATATTAACATCATTTGCTTCGAATGCATTTCAGGCCAGGTCATACAACAGACAGATGAGGCCAGCTATCTTAGACCACAGCTCTGGGGCCAAGTGGACAAACACTTCGAATCATCCTGAATTTTTGGTAGGAGAGGAGGTAAGATTCGTTTTCCCACTGAAATGAGGCTTAGTGTTATGTTTTAATGCAGCTATGTAATCAGTACCAGTTTGCTTTACGTTAGTACGTATTGACAGACACACAAATTTAGTGAAGCAACCCATGAAAAGCTTTATTATGCACTGACTGAATATTTATTGTCGTTCAGTTTCACCTATTTTCCCTAATGAGTAACCTGGATCCTTTGCTGCTGTAAATCAGTGTTTCTGCAGGGACTAGGTGAGAACTTTGCCCATGTGGAATAATTCAGAGAAACAGCAAGAAGCTCATAAAAGATCAGTACGTGGAATCTCTGCTGAGTAATTATATATTCATGAGTTTCAACAAGTCTTTATTTTAGTGACTAATTGGAGATAATGGAAAAATACACTGTTTTGTTCATAGCTGTCTATGGCTACGCAAATTCAAATAATTTAAACAACTTATTTAATGTCTTTTTATTTTAATGTCGTCAAGCCCTGTTTAAAAAGAAGTCCACTGTGTTGCAGTGAAATTGGTCTGATCACCGCTACATGTGTTGCTGTATCTGCTTCTGGTTTTGTAGTGTTTGTTACTAATGTTTTAGGAAAAACAACGCATTGAACACTGTCTCTTATTTTCAGGCGCTGTACGTTAATCCCCTAGATTGTTATAATATACACTGGCCTATTAGAAGAGGGCAGTTGAATCTCCACAGTGGACCTGGCGGCTCCCTCACTGCAGTGTTAGCAGACCTTGAAGTTATATGGTCGCACGCGATACAAAAATATCTGGAAATACCATTGAAAGACTTAAAGGTGAGCTGCGAAGAGTTTAAGGTGGGCTGTATCCGCTTCTGTAAATGTAAAACAGAAGCAACCTGCTGGTACTCTTAGCCTCCTACTGGCAGGTTTCTTAAAGAATTCATTCTTTCTGCTCGTGAACAGGATTCCTAGGGCTTTGTTTCAAATTTTGTGCGTGTCTTTCAGAAAAAAGTTGTTAACAGAACTTCCATGAAGGAGGTTAAGAAATTCCATTAGAGAAATTTCACTCTTAGTCTGTGAGGGATTCTTTTGTGGACTAAAGGATGCAACTGAGGAGCAGCTGCCTAATACTTGCATCACTTGTTCTTGCCAAGTACTTTTGAATGTTTTAGTTAACTCTTCCCCCTTTCCATAATTCTGCTTTTTAAAATAACGTGTTTATTATGCTTTCTTCCTTAGCATCAAGTATTCAAGAATGTAAAGAGAAACTTATTTTTAGAGCTGGCTTTGATGTTGTTGTTTTATTCTGTTCTTATCCTCAGTACTACAGATGCATTTTACTAATTCCGGACATCTATAATAAACAACACGTGAAAGAACTGGTAAATATGATCCTAATGAAGATGGGCTTCTCAGGTAAAACCATATGTAAGCCAGCACTTGATGATTAATGATGTACAGATACTCTTTTTACCTTCAAGGCGCATTTTTGCACAGTCTTGTTGGTTTCAGAGGAGCAGGAAAAATGCTGTGAAAAACATACAAAGCTTCCGGTTTATCTAATACATGAAAATGAGAATTAGATAGTTCTCATTGACTGTTCAGATTGACTTTTCCTAAGTAATAAATGGGCGAAGAGGTGAACTAATTATACAGCATAACTAAGTTCTCTTAATCTATTTTAAAACGTTTGCCTCTTAAACAGTAATTCAACTTACTTTATGTTCACAAACCAGAGCTCAGTTGAGCTATTCTTTTCCTTCACTGGTTTGAAGGATAGGCTGAAGCCTCCTGTACTTCTTAGGTTTAAGCGTGGGCTTGTGATACAAGTACAGAGTTAATCTTTTACAGTGTTGAAAGTGGTTTGAAAAAGCAGGCAGTAAAGTTGGACCTTGTTTCATACTTCTGAAAGAATGTATCTAAAATGCTAATGGTAATAGTACTTGATTAAAACTAAAAACAAAAAAAAGTAGGAAAAAGTTTTATGTGTATCTGGTAACCAAGACCCTGTGATACCAGTTACAAAACCAAGCAAAGTCTGGAGGCAGAATCTTTAAACTTGCAAAAAATAAACACAATTGAATATTGATCCACTTTGCTCGTAGCTTTTCTCAGGACGTTAAGGGCCTACCCAACAAAGAAAAAAAAAATCTGTAATTCCACCCTAGCCCCATCTTCACTAAATAGACAAACTTTCAGTGCAGAGTCAGGCTATAAGTAGATTTTAAAAGACGTTAAAATTCCTTTTAAATGTCAGCAATGTAGCTCTGGAGCTTGGAGTAAATTGGATTTTTTTTTTTCGTATCACTAGGAATTATTGTACACCAGGAGTCTGTCTGCGCTACTTTTGGAAGTGGTTTAAGCAGCGCGTGTATAGTGGATGTGGGAGATCAGAAGACGAGCGTTTGCTGCGTAGAAGATGGTGTTTCCCATCGCAACACCAGGTATCTTTTAATATGCAGTTGTTACAAGCAAGTACTTAGACTTGACTTGAAAAAAAACAGAAAATCTTTTAGAAATAAAAGCAGTTTTTTATTGTGAGCCATGTCACCGTGTTATGGTATGAACCTTAAAGAATTCTGACGTCTTTAGAAGCAGCAAAACAGCCAGAATTGATACTGAGCTCTGCAAACGATGTGGTTCTGATCACAGCGTGATCTGAACAGTTGCTTGTATTCCTACGTATGCCGCTGTTAAAGGCCAGTATTTCAGCAAATTAATAAAATAATCTCTGTGCTTTAGGCTGTGCCTCGCATATGGAGGATCTGACGTGTCAAGGTGTTTTTATTGGCTTATGCAACGAGCAGGATTCCCGTATAGAGACTGTCAGTTAACTAATAAATTGGATTGCCTACTGCTTCAGCACTTGAAGGAGACATTTTGTCATCTCGACCAGGTAAGAATTGAAAACAGTACATTCTCCAAGTAATTTTTTTTTCCTTTGCAGAATACTACTCAGGAACCTTTTTGTAGGTCTAAAATTGTTTGTAAATGGAATAAAATGTAATATTTTACTCAGAATATTAGCAGAAGCTGGATTAGCTTTAGATTTGTTCTGTTTTTCTTCTAGGTGAAAGAAATACGACTCTTAGAAAGGTCGTTTCTTTCTTCTTATGACTGACAGAAGCTGACAGCAGCTGCATATTTGCTGGTTTTCAGCTTCAGTTTCATAAGATCTGCCAGCAAGTCTCTTCTTTCTGCACAGACCCTAATTTTAGGGTCATAGACGTGTAGAAAGCTGGTTTTGACACATTGTGCTACAGGGAAAAGACTTTAAACAATAAAGTTAAAGAACAGGTAAATGAAGCTCAGAGCCTTGAAGAGTTTTGTTACTTTTTGTTGTTTCCTACAGTGTAAATAGATGATGCAGCTTGAGAGAGAGAAAAGACAAGATTTTTTGCATTGTTTTTGACCTTAGGATATTTCTGGATTGCAAGACCACGAGTTCCAGATTCGTCATCCGGATTCTCCAGCTTTATTATACCAATTCCGATTAGGAGATGAAAAATTACAGGTGATTTTTTTTTAAATTACAGGAATTCTGTTCAGTGTTCAGACTCAGGCTCTCACTTTGTATTGACCCAGTACCACCAAGCCCACGTGATTTATGGATTGTTTTTAATGTATGTTTGTTGATAGCTTTAAAACTATTTCCTATATCTATGAGTGGGCCCAATGCAGCACTAGTGGACGCATAAGACTTCCTAAGTAGCTTTAGCCAGAATGCTTGCAGGTTTAACTAAACGTGATATTTATCCTCAAAGTGCAAGGAACAAATGGTAATTTTGCATGTTTTCTAATTTGAATTTTCTAATTTGTAGCCAGCTGTCATACAATGCCAGAATCCGTGAAAAAAGGTATCAGATATAGGTAGAGTGGTGTGGTTTGGGTTTTCTTAGTTATACAAAGCTGACACTTTAGCCTTTTACAAAACTAGTTTAAAAAAAAAAAGTATATTTTCAATTGTGAGAAAAATAAAAAAATATTTTCTTGCTTTATAACAAATACCCCAAAACCTCAATTGCGTAGTAAAACCTTGCCAAATCTCTCACTCTGCAGGCTCCCATGGCTCTGTTTTATCCAGCAACCTTTGGAATTGTTGGACAAAAAATGACAACTTTGCAGCACAGGTCGCAAGGTGACCCTGAGGATCCTCACGATGAGCATTATCTGCTGGCTACACAAAGTAAGCAGGAGCAGGTGTGTGAACGCCCCTTTAATTTTTTCATGAAGTAGTTATTTAATTGGGGAATAAAATCAAGACTCATTAGCTTACTCAGAAAGCAGAGTTTGTTACCTGGGCCAAAAGCGTTTTAGGGTAAGGAGTTAGAGACATCTAAACAAGTCCGTAATTTAGAACTGTTTATTTTCAGGGTCTTGAGAGGAGGGTTTCATGTTACAGCATCGATATATCTGATGGAATTCAAAGTGAAACGCTGTGAAAGTGAGGATTAAAATGAAGCAGTACAATACAAAGCCTTTCTGTGCAAAAAAGTAGCAAGAAGTACAATGATGTATAGTTAAATCTTTCTGCTGAAGACATTTTTGCATTTTTCATAGTTCAACTTGTTTTCTCATTTTTTTTTAAGTCTGCAAAAGCTACAGCTGATAGAAAATCTATGTCAAAGCCTGGTGCTTTTGAGGGAGACTTGAGAGGCCAAACCTCAGATATTTCAGAGAGGATGTACCCGCAAGAAGTGGAACTGGGATCTTCCCAGAGTGATTGTATGATACCTGGAAATGATTCAGAGGAACCTTTAACTGCACACATGTCCAGGAAAACAGCTATTTCTCAGTTTGAAGGCAAAGCCTTAGGCCTTGACAAAGCCATTCTTCATAGCATCGACTGCTGTGGTAAGAATTACAGTTGTACAGTTCTGTGAAATATGTATGTGGTCAGTGTGAGTGTATGTTAAGTGTTCAGTTGTGGGCCCCTCACCACAAGAAGGATGTTGAGGCGAGTCCAGAGAAGAGCAACGAAGCTGGGGAAGGGGCTGGAGAACAGGCCTGATGAGGAACGGCTGAGAGAGCTGGGGGTGTTTATCCTGGAGAAGAGGAGGCTGAGAGGAGACCTCATTGCTCTCTACAACTACCTGAAAGGAGGTTGTAGGGAGGAGGGAGCTGGGCTCTTCTCCCAAGTGACAGGGGACAGGACGAGAGGGAATGGCCTCAAGCTCCACCCGGGGAGGTTTAGGCTGGACACTGGGAGAGAAATTTTCACAGAAAGGGTTATTGATCACTGGCAGAGGCTGCCCAGGGAGGTGGTTGATTCACCTTCCCTGGAGGGGTTTAAGGGATGGGTGGACGAGGTCCTTAGGAACATGGTTTATTGTTTGATAGGAATGGTTGGACTCAATGATCCGGTGGGTCTCTTCCAACCTGGTTGTTCTATGATTCTATGATTTTACCAAAGGAACATGTATGTCCTCAACTTTAAATCATCTCAGGAGCAATGCTGTTCTTTACACTTATGCCTTTGTTGAGGTTTCAGGAGCTAAGCATTTTGAATCTCCAAGGAACAGAAGAATTTTTAAATTAAACACTTGGTGCTTTCTCTCTGGTATTATATTTTTAAAAAACAGATATATTTCTATATATCAATTCATTCCAGCATCTGATGATACAAAAAAGAAGATGTACAGCTCCATCTTAGTAGTGGGAGGAGGCCTAATGTTTCACAAAGCTCAAGAGTTTCTTCAGCACCGAATTCTCAACAAGATGCCACCTTCTTTTAGAAGAGTTGTTGAAAACGTTGAAGTCATCACAAGACCTAAGGTATACTGTTACCTGACAGCGTTAATAGCGTTAATAAGCTGTGATCGGTTGAAATCTTCAAAAGATTGAAAAAGAAATATATATTCTTTCAAAACTTTTATAGTAGTTGAATATCTGAGGAGATGAGAGCTTTTAGCTCATAGCATGACACCCCCCAGTTATAAGCAGGAATTTGGCACGAGAGCGTTACTGATAACTGAAGCGTTTAGTAGCAAAAGGCCGTATTCTTAAAGAAGCAGTTAGCACTGGCCTGTGGAGTTAACCTGTCTGCTCAGCAAGAAGTTCTCTTAGGGCTTTTTTATTACTATTAAGGTAAGAGAAAGGTGCTGTTAATTGGGCAAAACATCAATATTGGTCATTTTTCAGAGCCTCCATTGCTAGGGGCAGGATTTCCATGACGTGCCTAGAAGCCATTTTAAATTAAAAAAACAAAAAGTGACTTCTCTAAACACCAGAAATATTCATTGTGTATTTTTATCTCGCTATTTTTTCCTGACTAATTAATTATTGAATTATTGGGGGTGTTTATCCTGGAGAAAAGGAGGCTGAGGGGAGACCTCATTGCTCTCTGCAGCTCCCTGAGAGGAGGTTGTAGAGAGGAGGGAGCTGGGCTCTTCTCCCAAGTGACAGGGGACACTGTCTTGTCTTATCTCCTCCTGTCACCCCCAAGATTCTAAGTGGTGAAAACCGTTGGAAAAAATTAGGATACTTATTTTGAGAGCTATGCAAATTCACAGCCGTGGTTGTGTGCAATCTGTGTTTTGAATTTAGGATATGGACCCCCGCTTGATTGCATGGAAAGGAGGTGCTGTCTTAGCCTGTCTTGACACGACTCAGGAGCTGTGGATTTACCAGCGAGAATGGCAGCGCTTTGGTGTGAGAATGTTACGAGAGCGAGCTGCGTTCGTATGGTAATAGATACATTTAAAGTGCAACGCAGTTAATTGAGGATTCCTTTCCTCAAATGCCCCCTTTTTCCAGATGTATCGACCTTCTGCTGACAGATATTTTTGTATTTTATTAAAACTAACTTCAACTGTGGCACGAAAGCCTACAGCATTCCTATCCTTCATCTTCTGAATTGTGTGCATTGAATTCTGCGTACAGAGTTATCACAGTGAACTCTAACTTCAGTACATTTGTATTAATAGAGGTTATGGATGTTAAAATTGCAGTGTGGGAATTGGAGGTATAAAATATTAACGTGGCAGATATTAAGCCAAGTTTAATTCCACGTACGTGTACTCAGAAGCAGTAGCTGAAGAGAGCAAGCTGCAGGTTTAACGCCTTATTCTGATTCTTGTTCTGATGTTACCTGGAGAAGAAATTGTTGTATAAGCGTACGTCATGGAAAAAAAGTGAACTGGAGAACCAAACTACAGTTGTTGTTGATATTTTGCTTATTAATAATATTATTTAATCAAAAGGCTTAATAATTTGAGAGGAATCCAAGACCAAAGTCATCGGCTTTTTTAAGAAGATTTTAACATTCAAATATGTATATACCCAAACATTTATTTTTCCTTTTCTTTTTCGCGACCATACAGGGGAAAATCTGGTGGATATATAAGATAAATAATGCAACAGAAAACACTGAACAGTTTCTGTTTAGTTTGCGCTGAATATTGACTCAAGAGTGATAAATACTCATGTAACAACTGGCTTTCATCTGCCTACAGTTTCTTATGTTTTTTTGCAGGCCTCAGGCAGTCATATCCACACTTAGCAAAGTACAGAATTATGGGGGGGGGGGATAAAAAATAGTAGAATAATTCCAATATC
>WAAB01012065.1:58719-72236 GCA_013389865.1 Piaya cayana | reverse complement strand
GTAGATGAGGTCCTTAGAGACATGGTTTAGTGTTTGATAGGAATGGTTGGACTCGATGATCCGATGGGTCTCTTCCAACCTGGTGATTCTATGATTCTATGATTAAACCTAAAGACTGATTTAAGAAACACAAAACTTTCAGGAAGATGATTTTGGTATGACAATGTTTGTAGTATGCTTTTAAATGCAGAGATGGCTAATAGGTTAACAGAAGTTCTTGTCTCTCACTTTACAAAGAGAAATAAATGAGGCATATTACGAAAACAAACTCAGGAACTGATACTTGTAGTCAGAGCAACCTACAACCTGTTAAACTTGCATTAGCTAAAAATCATAGCTTTTCTCCATCATTTGAAGGAAAGGAGCAAGTTATTACTGAGAGACAGATCAGAAAATGCACCTGATCTAATTCTGTTTTCTATGAGAAACCTTAATTTTTCAACAAAGTAAAAAATTTAAAAAAAGAATATTTTGTGGTTTGGGGATGCTCACCGTTTAATTATTTAATATTTCCATTGAATGCATATCTTCTTTCACAAAAGAAATATTTGTTTCAGTTAAACATAAACAGCAACAACCAACATTGCTGTTAAAATCCAGTCCCTTGAACATCACCAGCACTGCCAGCAGCATCCATAGCTCTGGCAAAGGAGAGTGTGAAAGAAAACCCTCTCCAGAAGACTCTCTTCAACCCTCAGAGCAAGAAGAACTCTTCTCCTCCTCTGCTGTGCTTCTAGGCAGATAAAAAGCAGCCTCTGATGCATCAGGCATGGAGGGATAGGAAGATGCTGTGGGCCCACGGAAGTTAGTTCTGTTGTCACAAAGCCTCTTACTCAGCCCACTTGATTACTAATGTGAGAAGAGAAGGCTGTAACAGAACTCAAGGATACTTAGCTCAAGAGTTGGCTGCCACAGTGGTTATTATTTAGCCTTTTGCAGGATGATTGCACTTGATCACCTACCCGCAAATGCGAGAGAAGATAAATCGGGAATCTGTGAATTTATCTGTTGGGTTTTGACAGAAGAGAGGCTTTTGGCAGCCAGTTGGTAGAAATAAACTCTCTCCAGGGCTCAGAGCCATGTTGCAACTGCTGAAGTGGATTTATGACCTCTCATCCCCTCTTTTTAGAGAGGCTGTAGTTTGACCAGCCGCAGGGCTTTAAATTGGAAATGCTGTTTTAGCAAGAGGGAGAAGCCCTTCAGCCTGAGAGATGGAGGTGCCAAAGAACTGTTTATGGAAAGTTTGGGTTATAGGCTCTTTTCAGGTACTTTAGGAGGATGAAGACACAAAACCTCAGTAACCGATGTTAGATCATGCCTGACACTTGATGCTGTCAGTTTTGTTTCATGCATGGGAAGATTTCATCAATTTGGAGAAAAACATCCACAAAAACCAAAGTACTTTTCAGTTTAATTAAATGCACGATTACTGAGCTACAACCTTAGTACTGCAGAGCTAAAAAAGCTTGCCAAACTTAGGTCAATTAGATAAGTACCCCAAGCAAGGCTCCTAATCTGAACCACTCCACAACTAGTTTTAACCACTTGAGACTGAAAATGAAGTTCGGGATTTCATATGCCACTTCCATGTGAGTTCCCATACTTTTTTCTTCCAAGAAGAGTGGGAAACCCAGAGGAATTAGTCTTGTACACTTCAATATCTGTTTCCATTGAAAAATTAATAATCCCTCTTCTAAAAAAGAAAATGAGACAGTTTGGCTCGATTTAAGTTTACATTTTAAATAAAGATCCATAGGGCGTGGAGCTCTGATGTCCTCAGGACTTGTTCCAGTAAGATATAAGAGTGCCAATAAAGAATTTTAAGAATTCAAACTGTACCCTCTACGAGTCCAAAGAAGAACAAAGTAGAAAGGTGGAGCGGATTCAAAAGGTTAAACCTTGGACTGCTGTGATCTGGCCTTAAAAAAGCAAAGATGCACTTATCTAAAGGTAATTTGTAAATGTAGAATTTGAGCAGTTGGTGTGGGCCCTTTAAAGGGGCTTAAGCCTGCATAGAAACATTTTCTGTTGCTGTTTTAAACCCTCTGATGTGACAAGCACCCTGTGGATTGGGCAGGGACTGGTGGGCTCAGCTGGCTTTCAGGCCTTGCCATCAGCCCCCCAGTGAGACCACTACAGCTTGCTGCACAGTAAAGAAAGGGTTTTACGCTCCATAACAACATGTTATTTCTGGGGTTTATTACGTGTCTATCCTCCAGGCTCAGCAACCTTTGGGTAAGAAGGGTTGCCCTGCGCTCCCAAACAGGTTGTTCGCTGCTGACGAAAGAAAGGGAACCCCAACCCACCACCTAGCTGTGGGAGGAAGGTAGCTGACAGCAGCATGGGGCTGAGGAAAGGAAAGGCTGGGGAAGTGCACAGGCAGCATTTGCCAGGAAGGCTTGAACATTTCAGCAGTCGTATGGAGCAGCTGCCGCCTTCTTTTTCTGCTGCTCGTGCACCCAGCACATCCTCATCTCCCCCTCCCTCTGGTTCCAGACCAAGAGTCATCACTGCTGCATGATGATTGGAGAGAGGGGCCATGGCGGAGGTGCAGTTGCGTGAGTACATGTGTGTGGTGCAGGGTACACTCCTCCTGGTGTGGGATATCTCACAGGAAAGCCCAAGGGTGGGATTCAACACTCTCTGTGTATGAGTAACTGATAGCATAAAGACATACGAACGATTGCACTCAGTGTAAATGAAGGCTGAACTAGCCCAGTATCCTCTCTTAACAGCAGTTCTAAGTGGGTGACTACTGAAGAGTAAGAGCAGGATGAACATATAGAATCATAGATTCACCAGGTTGGAAGAGACCCACCGGATCATCGAGCCCAACCATTCCTATCAAACACTAACCCATGTCCCTCAGCGCCTTGTCCACACGTGCCTTAAACCCCTCCAGAGAAGGTGACCCAACCGCCTCCCTGGGCAGCCTCTTCCAATGCCTAATGACCCTTTCTGTAAAAAACTTCCTCCTAANCTTCTTGTGCTGAGGGGCCCAGAATTGAACACAGGATTCGAGGAGCGGTCTCACCAGTGCTGAGTACAGAGGGAGAAGAACCTCCCTGGCCCTGCTGGTCACACCGTTTCTGATACAAGCCAAGATAGCATTGGCCTTCTTGGCCACCTGGGCCACTGCTGGCTCATGTTCAGTCCCTCACAACCAACACCCCCAGGTCCCTCTCCTCCAGGCAGCTCTCCAGCCAGACTTCCCCTAGGCCATTTCCCATTGCTCTCCCAATTCCAAGCCCTTTTCTGTCAGGGACTTCCAACACTGATGTATCACTTTATAATTATCTGCACTGCATCTTGTTTACCATTTTACTGTCTAGTCAGTAGGTCTCATAAAGTACTGAAGTACCACTTGCATAGTGAGCCCTTGTCCTTAACAGCATAAATATTTTGCTGTTGCCAGCAAATTTTCTCTCCTCTCTGCTCGCTCCCTTTTTCAGGTCACTTATGAATAACCTTACAGTGTGCGTTGCACTGTGCAGCCCTGTACAATTTCTCTAGTCCCCTCCTCCGTTTCCTATCTTTTTAATGCCTTTTTTATCATGCAATGACTTTCCTTCTCATGACAGAGCTGCTGGTTCCCTTAAAAACCTGTAGTGGAGAATCACAGGACAAATTTGCTGAAATTTTAGAAATCCAAGTAGACTCTGTGAGCTGAATTGCTTTTATCTGTACGTTCGTTGATCTCATCAAACTACTGCAATATGTAAAAATGGCAGAGGTCATGCTGACTCTTCCCAAGTAAATCAAATTTATTGAAGTGTCAATGAATTTTGTTATTCATTACATTTTCTATGAATTTGCCTTGTTCAGATTTCAGGCTTTCAAGTCTTCCGTTCCTCACATCTCCCCTGGAAACTTTCTGAAAAAAAAAAAGTTGGCCTAGCATTTGATGTTTGATAACCACTCTTTGGGTATCAAGGGAGTTCTAAGCACAGTTATAATTTGCTATTAGTCATTTAGTGAGTTCATTCTTGAGATCCATTGAAACTCGTGGGTGATATCATCTGGTTTTTGGCAACCAGCTGCTGTTCATTTTGTTGCAGCGTTCCCAGGCCTGCTTCCTGGGCACAGATATTTCCGAGGGACTTGCTGATGAGGGCCACGCCATCCCAAAAAGGTTTCTGGTATGGGAATCCACTCTTCTACGGTGAACAAAGTGATGCAAAGGATTAATTTAGTTTCTCTAATAGCTTTATTTTCTCTGAGTGCTTCCTTCAAACACTGGTAATCAATGGACTCCACAGATTTTCTGGCAGGCATCCTACTCCTGATGTGCAGGGAAAAAAAAAAAAGATTTATTGCTAGTTTTGATTCCCTTGGCTAGAAACTCAAATTCCTTTTTGGCTGTCTAATTGTTTTTGTACATGTAATCTTCCAGCGACTCTGTTACTTTCTAACTTATTCATTTGGATCCAGCTTTAGTTGTTGGAAGGATTTGCAGATATTCTTCTAATAACCTCCCTTATCTTGCTGTCTTGCAAATCTACCATGTACTGCCTATTTTCAAGCCTACTAGATGAATAATGTACACTGGCCTTGAGCTTTCAGTACAGCGTCCTTTAGCAGACTCCTTGCCTGCAGGAAAGAATTAATTTTCTTTGTTGTCCCATTTTGCTTCTTTGAAAAAAAAATCCTCATTTATATGTTTCTCCTTCAAACTCTATAACTACCTGAAAGGAGGTTGTGGAGAGGAGGGTGATGGCCGCTTCTCCCAAGTGACAGGTGACAGGACAAGAGGGAATGGCCTCAAGCTCTGCCAGAGGAGGTTCAGGCTGAACATTAGGAAAAAATTCTTCACATAAAGGGTCATTGGGCACTGGCAGAGGCTGCCCAGGGAGGGGGTTGATTCACCTTCCCTGGAGGGGCTTAAGGGACGGGTGGACGAGGTGCTGAGGGGCATGGTTTAGTGTTTGATAGGAACGGCTGGACTCAATGATCCGATGGGTCTCTTCCAGCCCGGTGATTCTATGATTCTAAGCTAATTCCAGGATTGCCTGTTTTCTGATCAATATCCCAAATCAGTTCTTCCATGAAACAGTTATTGACTGGTTCACATTACATGCTTGCACAATATCTGGCCAATTTGCATGGAGCTAATTGGAGCCTGAAGTTTGATATTGTCCTTCCTGCCTTTCTAACATCTAAGAAGTCCTCCCCATATAGTGCAGCTGGTGTTGTCATCCTGGCTACAGTGACAGTACCATATACGATGTTCTTCCCATGCTGTAGTGATCTTTGTATTTTCTTCCTATCTAGGCTTGGAATTTCAATCCACGCAGCTTTCTCTTCGCTTAAACTAGACATGCCTGTTCCTTTGTCTTATTTCTTATCCAGGTATTAAATATTCTGCCTTTCTGCCTCTTTCCCTTGCACGTACCAGGAGCGATTCAGAGACAGCTGCTGCAGAAATCCTGGTTGTCATCACCTCAGAGCTTCAGCTTCACCTCTAGCACTTCGCCTCACCTCTCTCCCCCCTTTCCCTTCTTCTTGCCTTGCTTTTCCTACAGTCGTGCTATCCATATGGACCACAACCATCTGGTCCTCCCCAGCATTTCCTAGAAGCTGATCAAGGCTCCTCATGAAGTCCCCCCTCTTTCTGCAGGATGCTGTCTCCACACAGAGACTGTGATTCCCTAAATAGGCTTCCTCGCCCAAAAGATGCCACTGACCTTAATTTCCTTCTCTGGCTTCGTCTGAGCACCATGTGTCCCTCCTGTGAACGCAGGTGCAGAGGGAGCCGTGGTCAGCTCCACAGGGCTGTGGGAGGGCACCCGCTCATTCCAGCATCACAACAGCTGCAGAAGTACAGGTGGAGCTGAGAGCATCCCAAGTCAGGAATTTAGATGCACCTGGGGTGCTTTCAAGAGCTTCAGGGTGTTTCAGTGTGAATCTCTCTCAGTGGAGCACCCCTCTGCAATGACAGAACTAGGTAGCTCTGATCCCTGAGGGGCCATTCATGTGTATAATATTAAACGGGTGCACAGGAATTTGCAGGATACAGGTCTGAATGTGTAAATTTAAGGCAGGGCCTCGTCTTTCTCTTTTTTTGTTAATTAAGCAGAACAACTCCAGCAGCTCAAATAAACATGTAGGATCTTAATAAAATGCATAGTTACAGAGCTGATTATTGAGATGCTAGTAAATGCCACGTAAAGCTTTTAAAACATTTCTCTGATTCAGTATTTTTCCCTCATTCAATTTTCCCTGGCAGAGGGACAGGATGTCTGGGCAGGCTGATCATTACAAAAACATTAATGAGGACAATTGAACGCTTATATAAATTTTCGTATGCAAACTCTGCATTGACTTGAGTGGGGGAGACATAAGGAAGTAGTAGACAGTTTTGTAAACATCTTGTGCTTTATCTTACATGGCGCTGTTCATTCTGGCAATATATGAAATCAGTTTTATACTGGAGCTACAAGGTGAGTTGTTGAGCCTGAGAGCTGTCGTAATTTGTGTTCATTTAATTAGCTCAGTGTTGATGTTGTTGTCCTGCATACGCTTCTGACCAAGCCGCATAATCTCCTCCGTGGTTTTGCCGTAGCAGCGCTAAGTCCTGTGATAAGATCCTGCAGAAAGCATTAACCTTCTTTGTCTGACCCTGACCCTTTTATTTGCTCTCCCCCTGGGTTTTCATTCATCTCCAATGCCAGTTCAATTAAGAAAGGAGGAAAAAAAAGTGCATTTTGACTGGCTATTCCACCAGCACATATGTGTCTGATGTGAGATATCTTATAAAGAAATGTTTGTGAGTGCAGTGAGAGCTCTAATACAATGGGGTACATTTTAAAGACAATGTTCAGAGGTTTAGCAGCCTGATTCCCACTGACATTAACGGCAGGCATGAAGGTAAATCATGGTGCATCGCTTTCAAAACTGACCCCAGAAGATGTTTCTGGAAAGGAAGGGGCACAGCCTAAGAAACTAAAGTTTACAAAGCCAGAGAACTGAAATAAGTGGATAAAAACTAGGAGGCATAGGTGAAAAACACCACAAGAAGGATGTTGAGGCTCTAGAGTGAGTCCAGAGAAGAGCAACAAAGCTGGTGAAGGGGCTGGAGGACAGGCCTGATGAGGAACGGCTGAGAGAGCTGGNGGGTGGACGAGGTGCTGAGGGACATGGTTTAGTGTTTGATAGGAATGGTTGGACTCCATGATCCGATGGGTCTCTTCCAACCTGGTGATTCTATCTACGATTCTAAGACCTTGTGTATAAGCAGTAAATCCCGAAGACAAGCAGAGAAAAGAGGGAGTTTGACCACATGGGCAACATTTACGTATTTTCACTCAGTGGAAAATGTTACAGGCTTGACCTCATTTTGATTTCCCAGCTCTCAAGACGTTTATGGCCTATGACAGCGAACGCTGATTGACAGGCTGCAAAGTGGACGAGCTGCAGGGCACACAACTTCCCAGCAGGTGGCTCGGGCAGAGCAAAGCAGGCTCAGGCTTTTGGGGGAAAAAAGACTTAAAATAGCTACAAAAAGTATCAGAGAGTTCATTCATGGCTTATTGATGCAACAGCTCTCAGTTACAGATCAGAGGCGCAAAAGGAAAGATCTCTCCCAACCCTGAGTGCCGCATCAATATTGCATGGATGTTTGGTCTGAAGTATTATGCTTTTTTTTCTGTCTTTCATGGCTTTGAGTCAGCAGTGGGATGGCAGTTTACACAGCCAAGCACCTAGCCTGCAAAATTTGGGAGACGAATTTGGCCTCCGCTTGAGGATTGGGGAGAGGGAGTGGATCCCACAGGGAGCGCAGGCAGCTGAGGGCGGATTTTGTGGCATGCAGCTCAGCAAAGGGAAAGGCATTAACACGCACCCGCTGCGGGAGATTGTATGAGCTGACACCAGGACAGCAGCTAAAGTAGCGGGTTCTTTGAGGCTGACAGTAACATTTTCACATGCTGCTGTAAATTAGCAGCTCGAGTTTCTCAAGTTCCTTAAATTTTGCTCCTGAGTCACTCGGAAGGTTTTTAAAACAGAACGCCTCGGGTTTAGGGAGGCAGAGCCTGATGAAACGGTGACACAGTGAAAGCAGGCAGGAGACTTGGGTTTTAAAAGAAAGAAACACAAAACCCTTCCTCCCCTCTGTTCATCCCACACGCCTTTCTGACACGTTCGGTTGTTATTATTATTTGTAACTTACACAAGGAGGGATTGCCAGCATCAAGGAAACAAAATCCTAGGATTCAAAATATAAGCAAGCCACCATAAAAGTGATAAAGAACCGAGGAGAGAAAAACAGTTTTTTGGAAAAGGCACAAAAGAATAACGAAGACCAGATCTATACTGCTAACGGTTGTGACGCTGGCTTCCAAAGAAAAGGCATCACGAACTGTCTAAAGCAGGAAGATGACAAGAAGTAGGCAAAGGATGGACAGAAGATTACTTGAAATGGTAGAATTTCTCTCTTCCAGCCAGAATAACAAATGTGACAGTTCAGCAGTCGTGGGTAAGAGCTACACCTCATATCAGCTCTGCACTGAAAGGAAGGCTGCTCACTGCAAAGAGGGGGAAATGCCTGCTAGACCATAAAACAAACTGTTGTTGCAGCCTTGAGAGATACGAGCAGGAAAATGAAGGTGTTTGATGTGCTGCTCCTTCAGCAATAACCCCTGCCCACTCTCCTTCTCTAGTTATGTCTTTAGCTGGGAACTTGCACAGGGTTTATCCAAGTTTTCACCTGATATAGGAACTGAGCTTCAGGGGTGATGTTGCTCGCACTTAAAGAATAATGTCTCTCATCAACAGTGGTAATATTTAGCAGAATATAAAAATATCCTTTTAAACTGCAAACATACAGGCATAATCATTATAATTATGGGTAACGTAATGACTGTGTATCCTGCTCTGTGTTTAGCAATCAGAATCGGGGCATTGATGTCTTAGACAAAGATAGTATCTGACTTCTCTTCCCATAGTGGCTCCTCATTCCTCTCAACTGAGCAACCACATCATCCATATTCATATACTATTTTTTTCTCCAAAACATTGCCCTTGGTCTTGCTCGTTCCCACGTGAGAACTTCTTGCAGCCTTCTGACAGCCCCACAAAATTTCCTACCCTAATTGCAAGCGGGCTGTGGAAAGCAGCTCTGCCACAGCCAATACAAACAGAGCCGAGGCAGAGCTGAGATGAAAAAGCGACACACCTAAGCAACAGAGAGACCTTTCTGGTCATAAACTGGCTTTAGAGGCTCTGCTGAATCCGAGAGCAGTGTCTGACTTGACCTCTTATGTTAATAGCCTTAGCATTTCCAGCTTTTTTTGACATTGCTCTTTGGTACAGCTGCTGTAAGTGGTTATCTATTTAAATGAGCATTCGTTACTTGGAGTGGATTTGATTTCCTGTTATTAAAAAAAAAAAAGGGTCTTTCAAAACAACAACAAAAAACACAGGGGAAAAAAACCTCTCTGTGGCAGAAGTCCCAAAATTCATCTCTCAAAAGACACAGAGCTCCACTCTTTTGAAAGTGCCAGTTCCTTGGCAGTCCCTGCAGGGCACCGAGTGCCCTCAGTTCTCAGGATAGTGCTTGCAATTTCAAGCTGCTCAGGAGCATGCAGGATTGAGCTACAAGCTGCTAAAAAATATCCCCCACTTCTTGCCCATGCACATACCCCACATGCCGACGCAGCAGTTGTTAAAGACAGACTCTCACAGAAGGCACGATCTTACATCCTTGGCATTAAATTTAGTGCTCAGCCTTATTTTTGAGGCAGAAAGCTAAAACACCTCCATAATAAAACAGATCAGCAGAGGAAATAGGGAGTTGCCAAAATAGGTAACAACGTAAAGCAAAAAATAAAGCAACACAGAGCTCACTGTTGGTATTTTTGTTTCATAGAATCATAGAATCACCAGGTTGGAAGAGACCCATCGGATCATGGAGTTCAACCATTCCTNCCTAGTCGCTCTTCTCTGGACTCGCTCCAGAGCCTCAACATCCTTCTTGTGGTGAGGGGTCCTTATGGTTTGTGGCTTCTACAGTGAAACCAACTGAGAAATTGTACCTGGTGACGACACCTGTGCATGCTTGGTGGTCATTCATTCCACTGAAGGAAAAGTAGTCATAGGGTTATTCTGAAAACTCGTTCTTACAGAGCGTGAAGAAGTAACTTTGCTTTCTAGGGATGAAGAACTCATTTTTGCAGGGTCTGAGCCACCTCCTTCCTGGATGAGCTTACCTGGTGCAGGCTGAGGCTGCCGAGCACATCACAGAATCGCATTTCACTTCTGAAGATTGAAATCCCGACTCTTGAAGTTAATGGGAGTTTTGCCGTCAATCTGGCTAGGATTTCATCTCAGGCCTATAAAACAGGTCTGTCTGCTCTTTGCATACAGATTCTTTGACACTGTGCTGGTCTTGGTTACTGTTATGGTGTATTAAAAAAAAACCACAGGTCACCTTTTGGGGCTTACCATATTTTTATAATCGTAACAAGGAATGCTTTCCTTTTCTAGGAGTTTCTAGAAAATATAAACCTCCAAAAAGCCGAGGCCCATCCTCCATTCACAACCCTCTTTGATGTGTGGAAAGATGAGGAGAATATTTACCATGATTTAGACGTCTTCCAGCCTGCTCTGCTGCACTTTGCAGAGGGATCGGCCCAGGAGTAGATGGGAACATATTAATCTGAATATGTAGAGATGTAAACAATGCTCAGAAGCTCCTGCCCAGCTTCATCTCCTGCTCTCCCTCCTCCACATATCAAATTAGTGCATTTATAATGGCATCTCTGTTTATTTAATGAATCTAAATTTCAATTAGGGACCACTAACAATTAGTCATACAGGCTAGCTATGACAGATGGGCCTCATCCATGGTTGATTACACTAAAAAATGTTATGTGAGTCTATTTTTAAAATACTATCATTCTAATACTCTTGCTGCATGTAAATAGCTGAGAGGTCCATAATGTATTAGCGAGAAATCTAGCTTCCCGGTAATATTGTAATTTGCACAGAATGTGGAGCTCGCTTTTTGAAGTACTTCGTTATTGTTGTCTTGGATTCATTGCTAAAAATCATGGCAGTGTTTGTGTAAAGAAATCTAGCACGGTGTGATCATTTGGTTAGTCTTATTTCTCTATGTGGTCTTGATTTAAAAGGTCAAACCACCAAAATTATCCAAGACAGCCAAATACTTGCATGGATCAAAGCAAGGAAATACTGGAATCATGTAAGGGGCTTTATATTTGTCTTTCACTCCCTCGAATTGCTATTTTAAAATTCAGCCAATGGCAAATACCCATTTAAAAATATTTCTTGTGATGAAAATGAAGGATTCCCCCCGTCTCCCAGGATGAAATTAGCACATTATACATATTATTCCTTTTTATATGCTCATGTAAACTCATGGGAACTAAATAAATGGAGGGTTTTGTGTTCCATCAAAAGGACTTTAACGAAGATTTATAGAACAAATATATTGATATACGTATATATAAATGCATGCATATTTGTATATTTATAGTCTGGTTTATAGACTTCCATCTAGTCCAACAGAGAAGGGGAAAATGATCGCAAAGAGGCTTCACAGAGGAGTGCGTTTGACTGGCATTAGACTTCTGGTTTCTCTTCTTTTGTCCTTTCAAACCTATTCACAAATGCTGCTTCTTGTAGCTGGCAATCTTTCTCTAAAAAAAAAAGCACTACATTTTTAAGAGATTTGTCTCCTTTTCTTGAAATGATTTCAGGAATAAAAAAATCCCGTATCAAAGTAGACAAAAAGGTTAGGGAAAAAAATCCCTTTGAGGAACACTATTGACAAAGTCAGGAAAGGGCATATCAGATAACTACAAAACTACCCCAGAGAAGAACTGACCTTGAAAGATTTAAGCTAAAAATCAAAAAAATTAGGAAGAAAGGGACGTTTTAATCTTAGATGTAAAAATAACCTAATTCAATGGAGCTCTGTGTTTCATATATACAGTACAAAGCTTTGTCCTTTTTATTTGTTTGTATCAGTGGCACTAAACCTTTAATATCTGGAGAGCCAGTTTGTCATCTCACAGAGTCTCCAATGGTTACGGAAGATGACATATACATGGAATACAAATATCAGACCAGAATGTCTCACCATATATATAGAACTTCTGCAAATCCAGCATAACAGAAAGGACCATAAAGCAACTTAACTGGTCTCCCGAGGAGACTTTCGATCCTGACAGGACCTCTAGTGATAGCTCTTGCCACCGAGCAGACAAATGAGGAGGAGATGCACGATGTAAATGCTACTACAGACCAGTGACCTCTTGCTGCTGCAAGGGCCCCTTAGGTCTGACCATAACAGAGGTCATTCCGAAGGCCAGCATCCCTGAGAACTCCGAAGGAAAGGAATAAAGAGCCAGTGGAAAGTCCCCTTCTCTTTTCTTTCTCCTATATCTGGTACTGTGCCGAGCACAGCTTAGCTACAGCAGTGGTAACGGGCTAGTATGTGTAACCCTATTCAGAAAAATCATGGCTGGTAATTCTGTTAAATCACTTTATCCCCAAGCAGAGCAAACATCAGAGCCAATTTTTGTATTCTTATTTTTACAGTTTGCTTACTTGGCTGACAAAATAAATAAAGTTTATATGCCTGTTTGTCCATCTGAGTCAATGTGGGTTTTCATGTTTAAGCTGGCCGCATTCCCTGGAGTAAATGCCACGTTGCCATTAATCACTACACGATGATGCGCACAAAAAGCAGTGGCTGTGTATCTGGCAAAAGAAAAGCTGCACGCTGCTCTGAAATCACATGCTGATTTCACCCATTTGCATGGCTTGCAGATAATTTTTTTTCAAGAGGGGAAAAAAAAAATGCAGCATACGAGGTGAGCTCCAGGGGTGTTTCCAGGGCAATGTCTAACCCACGATTTGCTCAACATCTCTCAGAAATTCTTCAATCTGCGTCAACGGAAGAATTTGCGCTGTTACATTACTGATTGCAAATTTTAACAGGTTCAACCCAGGGTGAAGGTTAACCCCTTGTAACTGCTGAAACAGCACTGGGGTATCTGGGGTTGACATGCTCCGGTTAACTGGAGGGCCAGCACTGTACTGGGCTCCTGGTAAATAGCTGTTAGCTTGTTCACGGGGCAGGAAACATCCATCTGTTTGCAGAGGGAAGAAAATGTCCTGCTAAGAAGTCTGTGGTTCCTTCACACCTCTCAGGCTGCTGGGGTTCTGGGAAGGGCGTCTTTTTCCGATCTGAAACAGTATACTCCCTACCCAACCTCGAGAAATACCTATCCACCTGCACTCTCCTTGATGACAGACGCCTTAGGACCAGCTGCTTCTTGCCTGCAAGGAGGCCCTCATGCCTAGGAAGTCAGCACGGTTGGGCTGCCTTGTGTGATGTGGGCCCTGCCTCCCTGGGAAGGATCTGGGGCTTGGTGATGCTGCAAGAGGTGATCTGAGGAAATCCCAGCGGCTCCACACTGGTGAGACCGCTCCTCGAATCCTGTGCTCAGTTGTGGGCCCCTCACCACAAGAAGGATGTTGAGGCTCTGGAG
>WAAB01012065.1:32508-58652 GCA_013389865.1 Piaya cayana | reverse complement strand
CGAGTAGCTGAGGGACATGGGTTAGTGTTTGATAGGAATGGTTGGACTCAATGATCCGGTGGGTCTTTTCCTACCTGGTTATTCTATGATTCTATGAGTGTCTCTCTCACATCTCGGTGCAGAATTTGGGAACACTTTGGCATTATTCTAGATGTAAAAGTCCCTGTTACCATTCACTGATGAGATATGTGCAAGTTAAATTAGCAAATCTGTCACACAATGGCTCGCACCTAAAAAGTAAGATAATAAAGTGATTGAGGAGGACATCATTGTCACAGTTTTGAGTGGTGCTAAATTGGTTGTAAGAGATAAAACGCTTTCTTCTGCTTGCAATTATAAGAGAGAGAAAGTAGTGCTATATATATGTTTGAAGTCTGAAAGAGTGATGAAACTCAAAGTTTATTTTCTAGTTCCTGTCCAAATACACTAGCATGAAAGACAATTGAGAACTGCTGCTTTTTGCTGCAGATCATTGTTATTCCTGTGGGCAAGATACGGTAGATATATGATATTTATACAAGTTTAAACTATGGACTCTTCCTCAGACTGCACCCTATGGGGCTGCAAGACAGATCTTTTAAGGGATTCCCCTCCCACACTTCTCCTCTGTCTTTCTAGTCTTCCTTGCAGCATGACCCTGTGGGGAGCATGTAATCCAACTCAGATATATTTTTTTTTCCATGGCAGCTCTGCAGAAGCAAAGAGGAGGCCCCGGGAGAGTTAATTCTGTGTCAAGCAGCATTAGCCGTAGCTCTGATTTCCAGCTGGAAATCCCTGGGGTCAGCTGAGGACAGTGCTATAGACGGGAGTTGGTCTTCTGATCTGTCCCTCCTGCCTCACTGATTACCCCAGGCGCACTGAAATACCTCGGGGCATCTTATTTTGCATCCAGATGATGGAGTGACAGTGCTATGGAGGAATTATGGTTCCTGCCATTGCCCCAGATGATGCCAGGTTTCCATCCTGCCCACTGAAAGTCAGAGGGAACAATCTGATACCGAAGCTCGTAGAACAGCATTTGCGCAAAAGAAATCTGAGTATTTTTTTCCTCCACGTATTTTCTACGTACTTTTTCCTAACAATTCTTAGGGGTTTTTTTTACCCCCATTATTAAATATTCATGTGTGAGGCAATTGGAACAGCAACTTGCTCTGTATGAAGCTTTATATCTGATAGCATATGAGCAGTGATGTCCTTCCTCCCCTGTGAAGCTGCAACTCAAGTTGCTCGCACGAAGGCAGCAGCTTGAATTTCCTACCACGACTCTCTTCTCTTAACATAGGCACATCTAAAGCACTATTCCAGCTGGAAAAAAACCAAACCAAACCAAACCAATAAAAACCAGACAATGTTTGCAGCAGAAGCAGCCAAGAATATAGACATTTATCTTCAGCCCACGCTGGGGAAGCTGCAAGGATTTCTGAGCATTCCCTCTGACCTCCAAGAATTTTGCCACTTCAACAGCCTGTAGTTCTTGAAGCTTTTGCAGCTGATAACCTCGTTTATATATGTACATGACTTTGGAAGTGATTGACAGTTCAAGCTCAACCCAGCGTTTCTAACAGCAACCTTCTATGATTACTCTAACCACCTTATTATATCTCAGGCTTTTCTTAAATCGTGGTAACTGACAACAATCTAAATGCTAGAATATTAATCTGAGGTCACCGGGGATTAAGTTGTTGCAATGTACAGGTCTCGCATTAATGCCTCAGTAATTTTTCTGGTAAAGAGCAGCAAATCATCATCTGGTTCTTTTTAGTTGTAGTAGTTATTCTTCTCGTTGGATATAGAATCAAAATGACAACAAGTGAACTTCCACGGTACAAAAATAACCCTTTCTAACGCTAATTTTACTTACCCAAAGTGGGGAGCCTGTATTGCCTACAAAAATGGTGTCTTGCCTGTGGTAGGAGTTTTTCTACAGGAAGGGAACTGCTAATGTTTTTCCTCTGTAAGTCTTATTTCCCCATTCCTCAGAGATCCAATTCCAATCTCTTGTTCCTTCTTTGTGCCAAGAATGGGCAATGGTTTCAAACCCACGGCAGCCACGAGGTCTCGAAAACAGCATTTAAATGCTACCTAGTTCTCATCCTACCTGTTTACCCAGAGACTTCTTTTATCCCTCAGGACAGGAATACTAAAGAATTGAAGCGATCATTTCAGGTCTGATTTAAAAATCAAATGAATTGGGAAATCACTATATTTCACGTCCTCTCAGGTATCTTGTGTAAGCCTGGAAGTTTTTAATATGATATTTTGAAGAGATGTTATTTCCTTCTATACTGAAATTCGTTTCCAAGTAATCCCAGCAATGCCCAGTTCTATAGAACAGATTTGTGGTCTGCATTGGTGACACAAACAGAGCTTTGTAGTCTTCTTTTCTTGTTATCTGCTGGAAATGGACAATTAAGTGGCTCTGACAAAACTCAGGCGCTTCTTTTCAGGAGCAGAAAATTGTAATCTTCCCAGGAATTACGCAGTTTACCTTTCATCAGGTGAGAAGAATTTTCACTTTTGCTGCACACAGGATTCTTCCTGCAAATATCAGGTGCCTGATAACAAAAGCACATATTTTCTCTGAAACCAGAAGCAGATAATACCTTACATGGAACTTGAAATTGCCAGAAAACTGTGATTCCTCCTTGACGGAGCTGTAAGTTAACTGGTTAGTCCTGTTTATATTTGTAAACTGTTCCATATTTCCAGGAATTTATTTTGATCCTGGCTGCCTGCACTTGAGACGTACAGCTATCGATGTTCAGAGGTAACGTGCTGTGTTTTTCAGATTTCTTTCTTCTGGGTGATGGGAAGAGAGTGGCTGGCTGTGCCCTTTTTGAATGCCTCTTTTAGTTGTGTACCTTACTTGATATCATAGCCTACTAACAGGTGATTGGGGCACTAGCTAATGTCCTCATTTAATTTATCAATATAAAAAATCTGAAATGCTTGTCAAAAGCAGCCTCTGACCTTGAAGTACAGTGCAGAGGAATGTAAGTTTGGAAATGCATGTATCTGTCTGGAGAAACTGCTCTTTAGCAGCTGCCATAATCCTACCAGCTTCTTACAATCTCCATAGGTGTAGTTTGAAGCAAAGAATCCCTCTGTGCACCGAACTCTTGATCAATAAATGTTAGCAACAGCTGGTTCAAGACCACAACCACATCCAGACTTAGAATCATAGAATCACAGAACAACCAGGTTGGAAGAGACCCACCGGATCATCGAGTCCAACCATTCCCATCAAACACTAAACCATGTCCCTCAGCACCTCGTCTACTCGTGCCTTAAACCCCTCCAGGGAAGGTGAATCAACCACTTCCCTGGGCAGCCTCTGCCAGTGCCCAATGACACTTTCTGTGAAAAATTTTTTCCTAATGTCCAGCCTAAATCTCCCCTGGTGGAGCTTGAGGCCATTCCCTCTTGTCCTGTCCCCTGTCACTGCGGAGAAGAGCCCAGCTCCCTCCTCTCCACAACCTCCTTTCAGGTAGTTGCAGAGAGCAATGAGGTCTCCCCTCAGCCTCCTCTTCTCCAGGATAAACACCCCCAGCTCTCTCAGCCATTCCTCATCAGGCCTGTTCTCCAGCCCCTTCACCAGCTTCGTTGCTCTTCTCTGGACTCGCTCCACAGCCTCAACGTCTTTTTTCAGGTCTGGATGCCTATTCCAGAGTCTCACTCTCTAGCTGAATATACACACATGCATGCACACACACATGCACTCATATGAACACTGTCTCATTAAATGGAAGCTAGGACAAATTATTCTTATACGATCATATATTCAATTGTATATAAGCTGCTATTCAGTAACTGCCTGGCTCATTGCCTTTGTTTCAAAGTCTTTAGTTGCACTCTGCTGCTGTTATTAATGTATCATCAACAAACTCAGATATTTAGACTTTTTCATTTCCTCATTAAAATACTTTCCTCAATAGGAATCTAAAGTTAGAGGAAATATCAAAGAGTTTTATAGACTACCTAAGGGTATTTTTAGCAACTCAAATTAATAACTCGTGTATGAATCTCCATTTCTCTTTAGGTACTTGCTATTGCTTGAATAAAAAAACCCAAATTGAGTATAAATCTACTGCCACTGACCGAATTTCATTAGCATGCTTAATGTTTACTGGAAATTTGTTTTTCATTAACATTAAATGAACAAAATTCTTTTGCTTACTAGAGTTAGGTCCGTTTTCTTTGAGCTGCTGATCACCTTTTTTGAAGTGCTGAGGGCTGTGACATTCAGAAATTATTCAGCAGTAGAAGCACACCACCCACAATACACTTAGTCTCTTATTTTAAAAAGAAATACTTTTAAATGAAATGAAAAGCCACCCTCAACTTTATATTTAGAACTTGACTTGGAGCTTTTAATGGATTTGCGTGTTACTGTGAATGTAGTCAAATGACTCTATTAATGAATTTAATTCTGTTTATGATTCTTGTACATAAAAACTAGACATCGAATTGTATGCATCTTGGTGCATTTTCCAGTATAATATTATTTCTTTAAACTCCCTGAACAATCACACCAGGGAATTAAACCAGTTCTACCACCTACACAGCAGGCAACACCAGCTGAGAAGCAGCCCGGATCGGAGAAGGATGCATAGCAGCAAGGTGCATGGTTCCTTTCTCCAGTGATCAGTGAATCAGCGTGTTTCTAGGCATGCATTGAAAGAGGCAGAAAGTAAACATCGTAATCTAATGGCAAGAGTGATAAGGAATGTGATTTTATTTAAGTACTTCTGTGACTGGAAAAAAGCACATCTGAAATTTTGATGGAGCCCTCCTGAGCTCCTTTCGTTTTGCAAACTTAAATTATTGTGTAAGTGCCGAGATCTGAGGGCTGTTCTGTTTCTCTCAAATCCTGTGCGGTGATTTTAATGGCCTTCTTACAGATCGTCAAACCTCTTTGCAAAGACTCATCTGTTCAAGAATCAAACGGCATTATAGATATTTGTGTGTTATGTCCTCACCAGCAGAACAATTTTAAATGTGGTGCTTGTAATGGTCAAATGGCTGAAGTTAGTGCTTGTATTGGGGTTATCCAGTGAAAGCCAATGACGTCTACAGATGGCAAATACATGTAAATATTCATGTTTGATATGTATGAGAAATCAAAAGTAGATAAACCCCAGCTATATCACTGGTGAATCATTGATCTCAGCAGAGATAGCACCTCACTGACCCTGCCGTAATAGCAAATTCATGTACCCCAGGGATCAAGCATTTGAAAACAACACAGACTATCGGGGCCATGTCCTGAAATAGGCTGATTAAAATCGGGCAGATAGGACTATTCTCTGCCTCTTAAATCAGTCTGATTTTAATCAGCTGCTTTTGGGAGTTGGTTTAAGGATTTTTTTGTACGTGCGTGGTGCTTTGCAGACTTATGTGCCCTGTGCAAAGGATTGTAAAACACACTGAGTTTTATGAGGGTGTGGAAGAAGTAAACACATCATACTGCTCCTCCACTGACTTTGGGGAAGGAGAAATCACGACTTATCACAGAAAGTCAAAGCATGCTTAATATCCCCTCAGCAATCCAGTTGAAAAATGTGACCCTGGCAGCACTGGATGTTTTTCAGCTTTATTTTACTGCTTATTTCACTGTAAGAATTAAATCTAATGCAAGTCCATAAACTCACGCAGCATAATTTAAATGGAGCAATCTATACTAATAAGACTCCTTTGTTTGAACTAACAAAAGACTTAAGCAAAGTAGCATACGTAAGGTACATTTTTAGAACTGAAGCCAGCTCCACCCCCCCACTATAGAGTGGGATTGAATCTCTCAAGGCACAGTAAAAATAAACAAATAAACAAATACTGGAAAGGAAAGAGACTGAATATCCAAAATAAAAAGAACGCCTGTGTTCTCTATAGGAGCTTTTTCACTCTTATCCTTGCTACATAACCAACCTAAAAGTTTTCAGCTAGCAAACAGTCAGAGCTTTAGAGGGACTTGGATGGCTTAGAGGATTGCTTTTGGATACAGAAGCTTTCATCTGTACGTCATTGCTTCTGGCTCTCAGCCAAAGTGGGTCGTGATCAAAAGCCGCTGTACGATGGGCCCTTCAATACTCTGCATGAAACAGGTGGAGGGTCTCAAACCTGCCTGCACCCGTAACCCCCGGCTCAAATCCCTGTCAGCCTTCGCTTGCCACACAGGCTTGAGGTCTCCTGAAGAAGCCTGAAGTGCCTGTCCCCACCACCCCTCCATTAAGGATTTGTGCATCCTTACAAGAGAGAGACGCATCCAAGGAGCTCACAGTAATTGAGATACGAGAAGCGAGCGTGTACCCCCATATTGCACTGCCCCTAGCCCCACGGTGTGGCAAGGGTATGAAGAAAGAGATCCAGAAACATGCTATTCTTCCTCTCCCCGGTGCAAGCAACATCATCAGTTAAGCTTCTCTTTGGGCAGAAACTGCTAACAGGGGAGGGAAGGAAACACAGATCTCCTGGTTAGTGTGAGCACTAATTGCAATTACAGCCAAACTGCTGGCAGCACCCAGTAGCATGGTTCTTGCGTGAGATGGGAGGTTTCAGAGGGTATGAGACATTTTCTAAATCAGACACAATATTCTCTTTTTTCTTGCATCATAAAAGCAATTTGAAAGAGCAGGCCTACCTTAACTTGGGAAAGAGAATGCAAAAGTGAGAATCATAGAATCACCAGGTTGGAAGAGACCCACCGGATCATCGAGTCCAACCATTCCTATCAAACACTAAACCATGTCCCTCAGCACCTCGTCCATCTGTCCCTTAAACCCCCCCAGGGAAGGTGAATCAACCACCTCCCTAGGCAGCCTCTGCCAGTGCCCAATGACCCTTTCTGTGAAAATTTTTTTCCTAATGTCCAGCCTAAATCTCCCCTGGCGGAGCTTGAGGCCATTCCCTCTTGTCCTGTCCCCTGTCACTTGGGAGAAGAGCCCAGCTCCCTCCTCTCCATAACCTCCTTTTAAGGTAGAAGGACCAGGCTGGGCTGGAGGAGGAAACTGAGTTTGTCTGATCAAGAGAAGGGTGAAACTCGTGGTTTGGTCACCTAGGAAGCTTATTGCTGGAAACTGTGAAGTTGCTGTTATGCCAACAGACATCAGGGAAAGAAATGCATGGTTTTAAAAGGCACTATTTTAAGTACAAAATCTTTGGAGTAAAATAAATGAATGTGGGTTGACTCTGCTTTATAGATTGGATTTGGAGAAAACTTCATTTTACAACAAACAGAGCCTTCTGCATAAGAATGAGGAGCTGGTTTCAGTCACATATCTGCAAAACTGTAAATTGCCATTTTTTTTACAAGGGTCAAAAAATTGGTTCTCAAAATTACAATCTTATGAAATTATAGGAATGTTTTGTACAAATGACCTCACGAAGGAGCAGGAATTCACGCTAATAAATTCTGTCTGCCAGGTAGGAATGCATTTGTTACAGGCTGTCACCCACTAATATGGATGAACAAGAGGTGGAAGAGAAAAATATTACTGCCACTAAATAGGTACAAGATTCCCATGCAGGCCAGTGATTTTTGTCTCATACGGCATTCATAGGACTGATAAAACTGACATACAGGGAGAAGACAGTTCCTACTCAACTAGAAAAGCATGTGAGGACACGCCACTGCTGAGGATTAAGAGACACAGAAAACCAGAGCAGGAGTTAACCGTAAGCCTAGAAGGGAGGGAAGCTTAGCTAGCGGGCTAAATGAGAGCATTGCCAGGGGTGGCATCTGCATGAATCCAACTCCTTCATTTCTGTCCTTGCTCCTGCTACATGTGGCTCAGAGGCTCAGCAATGTGCATGTGGTGTGCATCTGGCTCGTAAGACTCTATCGCGCATTTTACCTGTCAAACTGGGCTTTTTCCCCCCTTCCCCTGACATTTAAGATCTCCTAGAAAGGAAAGAGTGGTGGCAAGTACTTGACTTTTAACCTTTGCAAGCTGGTGTGTGCACATCATCGCTTGATTGGAAGAGCCTGGACTTTGGGAAAAGCACCGAATGTTTATGTGCCCTTAGATAAATGGTGAGATTTGGCAGCACTGCTGCTTGGAGTGCCAGGAGTTGGTGAGGAGTGTGCACCCAGGTTTCTGTTGACACAGATTAGTGTTCTTAAGAGGACAAGTCTGATACAAGCTCAAATTCAAGCTTGTTACCTGGAACACCCTCAACCCCCTTGTCATGTGCCAAGGAAAGGGCGGCCAGCTCCTGTTGGAATTTCCCTGGGACACAGATTCATGCCAAGCCAACACAGGGCAAGGTACACGGTGAAATTGGCTTCATGGGCTTTTATATTTGCTCTAATATCCTCCTTATGGGATGGAAAGTGCTTTGCTTTTCAGACCCCTGTGGCTTTTGGGGCTCAAGTTAAAAATTCTCTCATGAGAACAGCAGATGTAAGTGGCTGATCACCAGCAAATGCCACAGTCATGGGTCAGAACGAGTTGTGGGCATCCAGAGTGACTTTAGGAAGTGGCCCTGGTCAGGATAAGGCTTTTGGATGCAGATCCTGCCCAGGGTTGTTCGGAACATGGAACAGTTTAGCATCAAATAGCTCTGGTTTGAGTGGAGCTGGATAGCTCTTGCATTATAAATGCATTAAAAATACCAAGCATTTTTTGAGTCATATTTCAGGGGTTTTTTTAATCTATCAGCAGAGTAAAAGAAAGGAAGAAAGATTTTGCAAGGTACGGGGTAAAACAGAGCAGAGCGTAATAAAATACTACTTGTAAACGAGCCCAGTTGGAATGAGAGGCTCTTTATGACAGCTTGCCGAGGCTGTAGTGTTTTGCAAAACTGTGTGATAAACTCCAAATAGCTTCTCTGCAAATCTCTGGAGGCAGAACTGAGCTCAGGCTGGCTGCTGTTGCTGCCACGGCTTTCAATGAATGAGCTCAAAATGGACCCTCTAGTGACAGCTCTGTCAAGGAATAACAATCAGGTGCTCTCAAAGACAACAACTTCAACGTATATATTTTTTGTAAGTATAAATGAACCATAATGTGCTGGCTTCAAACGAAACAAAAAAATCAAAGTTTTTAAGATGTGTGGTCAGACTATGACAAAACAAAAATGAAACAGATAGTGCTGCATTTTCCCCCCTATTTGGTTTGCAAAGCATGATTCTCCCTAGAAATGAAATGAGAATAGAATACAAAAATAGGTGGTGTTGGTAGGGGGAATGGCTGGTTAGAGGTAGTTCTGGCATCACTTTCAGAAGGGAAATGTCAGGGGATTCACCATCACCCAACAATTCAGGTGAACTGACACCAAAAGGGAGGGCCCAAACAATTTTGCAAACTCACGGCTTTGACAAGGAGCACGAAAATCATGTTTTGAGTGAGACCGTTCAGACTGCAAAAATCAATTGCCTAGAAATGGGCTTAATCGGAACCAAATTATTACCTCGTGATATTCTTGGTTTCTACAAACACCTGATTCCATACCACCTATAAATTTTACATTTGGAGATTGCGTTGTGTCTCCTCTCCCGAGCAGAATAAACCCGGAGTGCCTGCCTCTGAAAAGAAGCAGCAGATTTTCAGCAGTGGCATGTGCTGCAGGTGAATCTTCACACTTAGAGTTATATTGGCTAAAATAATGGTCGTATCGTGGGTTACAGACAGTTTTAGCTGTCTGACTGTCAGAAGAACTCCCTTGGCAGTACTGGGAGTACTGGGAGCTGTTTCACAGCCACCGCGCAAGAGTTAACATTTCTGCAGTGGGAGTAGGGTGTCCTCTTTGGATTCTGCTCAGGTGTAGCTGCTTGTGCAGTCTGAAGGAGCTACTGCTATTGCCAAAGGAAAATTAAAACAAATCTGGCCCAGCTAATAAAAGGCTATGAGTATTAATGGCTTTTTCTCCAATTGCCAGGAAGTTTCAGTCTCTGATGTGATGAAGACAGAGTAGGTACAGACTAGCTTTGTCATGCTGGTTTTAAATGTTGGTGTGCTGGAGATTGCAGTGATTTGCCCTGGTCTTTTGGCAAACAAACCTGCAGAGAGTGTAAGAGACAGTAAGAATGTGATTGTTACTGTCAGGAGAGGAAAGGACATTCCCAGGCATTAAGGCTATTAGTTTGGACAGTTGTAAAAACAACAGCACTTTATGGTACTGGGTCTCAGAAGTGCTGAACATTCATAGCCCAGCAAAATCAATAGCCACTAGTCAGGGTTATTTAAATCTAGAGAAAACCAAGATTCAGTGCAATTTGTTACCAGTTGCCTATTAGCTTTTAATGGTTGCATATATTTTGACAAAATCTGCTGAGATATGTGATTACAAACAGGAAAATCTTAAATGTACCACACACACTAGCAAATAATCCACCCATACAAGGAAAATTATATTAACACATGGTGCCAAGACCAAACATATTTACAAACCAAAGCTGAACAGCAAACACATATACCAGACATTACTGATTTATATAGTTTGAATTGCTCAGCTGAAGTAGCTGAAGCTCTCAAGAGGAATTTTTTTTGAGCATCTATTTCGTGATGGATATCCTTCTTCTTGAGCAACTTTTAATGGAAGTCAGAACACAGTGGGTATGAAATTGTCTTTATGATCAATGTAAGCAGAAGTTTAACATCTTCAGATAAACCTTCCTCTTTTTCTTCCACGTTTGTCAGTTAGGAAGAGCCTTCAGTCACACTGACAATAACTTGTTATGAATGGAAATTTTGGAACGGGTTTCACACTGTCAAATAACCACATTCATCAAGAGGCAGAGTTAGCTGTGAAGTGACAGGGCAAGGCCCTTCTTTCCCATTGTTCAGTGCAGAACTAACTAGAGGTTTCCTTTGCGTAAACCTCCTTAACTTTTCTGCAAGTCTCATGCTTCACAGTGGTTGAGATAGTCAGAAGGTGTACTGACACCACCATGTTCATTTAAGGCTGTGGCTGCACTTCCCCATCACCAGTTTGGAGGAAGCATCCTGATCTCCTGAAAGGAAAATCCAGCTGTAGAGACAAGCCTGAGCTTTGCCCTCGCAGTCCACACGGATCCATCAAGCTGAAGCCACTTGGGTCTGCTGACAGCTCTGAAGAGCAGAGCTATTTGCATGGGTATTTGCTTTGTCTGTATCAGATAACTTCCCTTCCACAGCAAATCTTCCTTGCTCTGCTTCCTTCCTGAGACCACCTCAATATTTCTTGTTGATGTTTATTTCAATTCCTCGATAACCAAAATGAAAAATATCAGTTTTTATGAAAAAAAAAAAGACCAGTCCAAATTCAGACAGTGACCCACCTCCCCTAGGTATTTCCTGTGGCACTTAAAATGGTTTTCCTGATACATGAAATGTTGCTTCAGGACGGCACAAATGCCTTGCATGTGCTCAGCAGCTGGGAGCTGCACTGATCTGTCCCTTGACATTGTACACCACACCTCAGCGGCTCAATCAAACTCCTCCAGTTTTTGTACTTAACCAGGAAACAGCTAACATTGTAAATTTTTATGATTGCATTCCGTATGAGCCGGCAATGAGTCAGCAGTGGTTTGTCTAGATCAGCAATACATCCAGAGCCATTTTTTCTGTTCTATGATAGTTTTTACCTCACATCAAATCTTGTCTGGTTGTATTTAACAGTCCCACCAAAATGAGCGGTGATGCTGTTCATAGATGAGACCTGGTATTTTAATTTTAAGCGATAAGTTTGTTACTAGGATGAGGGAAGCCACGACTTTTTCTGCTATTTTCCTTCAACAGAGCAATAAAATTCAGTGAATGAATCAAGGACCACACCAGTGCAATACGCATCTTGGGGTTTCTATACTTAAAATTGGCAGCCCCGGGGATGCTCCTGCCTTCCTGAGCAGAGGTTGCCAGCAAAAAGCCTCTGCCCTCTGATTGCTGGAAGGCAGAGCATGGAGACAGGGAATATGGAAGGTGCATAAGGTGCTGTGGAACTGAGATCTGTTAACTGGTGGAGTTACTACAGCCCCCGAGGGTGGCCATGAAAATCTGGATTTAAAAGAGGTCCACTTGTAAAAACTGAGACAAGGCTGACATTGGAGGACACTGGGACATGTGAACTAAGAACAGGGCTGTCAAAGAAGTCAGTTGGCAGCTTTCACTCCTGACCTGTTGCACAAATCCAGAGGTTTATTTTGATGGCTTGCCGGTAAGGTAATAAAAGCTGTGAGTACTAAAAATGCACTATTATTTCTACTGTAGCTTATAATATGATGTGTTGTCAGGGATTCAGCAGATGACAAAAGAAAAATGCACAAGAAAACCAGAGGCAACTGACGTGGACCTCAATGTTGATGATTTGCCATCCTTGAGCTGCAATGGTGTTAGGATGGAGAACTAAGACAGTACTGATATAAAATCATAGAATCACCAGGTTGGAAGAGACCCACCAGATCATCGAGTCCAACCATTCCCATCAATCATTAAACCATGTACCTCAGCACCTCGTCCACCTGTCCCTTAAACACCTCCAGGGAAGGTGACTCAACCCCCTCCCTGGGCAGCCTCTGCCAGTGACCAATCACCCTTCTTGTGAAAACTTTTTTCCTAATATTCAGCCTAAACCCCAGCCTCTGCAGGCTTCCATGCCCCTCTGCACAACCGCAAAGGTATATGGAGGCATTTGTCACCTGATTTATCTGCACCATACACATCTTGTCATCCCCCAGCACTCTCAAATGAGGAGCCCTCCACAAGGTATTCACTCTATATTCACATTACATGTTGCTGGTTGCAAGTGCCGCTGACATGATTTGTGATACCAGAGTGAGGACTGAACAGAATTTTCTCCCTGCCTGATAGTGCCACCAGCAGCTGCTGGGGCCCTGCAAGGAAAAGGGGAGACTGTGGTATGCTGTGTCTCTGGAGGTTGGTATTAAAGGGCACTGCATGCATACACTGCAGTTTCAGTGCCCTCAAGAACCACTTTTATTTTCTAGATGCCTCAATAATCTCTTGCCCCTGCTGTTCCTAATTCCTTTCAGAGTCATCTAATGCCCTGCTACTATATCCCATGAAGTTTCCTAAAGTCCTTAAGCATTTGTCCTCCCTTCCATGCTCCCCTGCCCAGTACAATATATACTAGGCTTTAAAATCTTGCATGTATCTTGTCCTAAACCTTAAAATTTCCCTGTCATGAAGAGCTACTGCAGTTTGGCAGTTCCCTTATCCCTGTGCACCACACCCAGCCAGGCTTTTCTTCCCACTCTGAGATACCCCCATAATGCACATGCAGCCTCCCTGGTGTAAGACCCTGCATCCAGATGTCCCCAGGATGCTCAGCAGAAGTCCAGTGGAAGCAGATCACACTATACCGCAGGTGGTGGCTGAAAAACATGATAAGAAAATCTTCAAAAAGCGAGAGAGCATTCAGTTCGACAGGCTAAACGTATTTACTCCTTCAGGAACATCATAAAATATGGCTAGTCTTGGCTTGCAGAAAGAACACAAGTAATTAGAAAATCTAGAGCCTGTAGGTATATTACATGCCAGCACAGAAAGTGGCAGCAGCAAGATGTGACCAACGTAGGCTGACGAGTCTCTCTCAAGAGTCCAGAGAATACAGTGACTCACCGTGTGTTTGGAACCGATAGAGATCAGCCCCTTTTACCCAGGCATCCAGGAAAGACATTTAATTTTTTGGCCTAATTTATCACCAAAAATATATTGTGTTTTATAACAGAAGAACTTAATTGATGAGGTGTAAGTAATTCCTCCTCCCTCCAGCTCACCTAGGCTGAGAGCACTCTGAAATATATTCCTCGAGTTTTCTTATCTTCAAGCAAATGTTATCCTGGAGTGAACATGTCAGGCTTCCTCATCTTTCTGAGCAAGGCAAGAGGTGGCTGGCTGTCACATTTGTATCTCCAGGAGTTCAGTTTACTATTCAAACACCCAAATAAAACCCCTCACTATATTATGACAATATTATCAGCAAGATTAGGATGACAAAGCTGTTCAAGCTGTTCCGACCACAGAAGCGCTTCCCATATCCCCACACATGCTTCTCCACGCTCCGTCTAACAGAAGGAAAGCTGGGCAAAGGCAGATGGAGGGGATGCTTTTGTGACTCTGCACTTGCTGCTTTTACTCCTCTGGGAGGCAGCTGAGGCAGAGGAGCATCCAGCAGGTAAGTGCAGGAGAGAGAGAGAGAGGGGAATATGGTTGTCAGACTGTGGCTACAGGTGGTCCTCGGAGGATTCCCATCCAAGTGCTAACCTGCCATCGCTGTTCCTGTGGGGTATGATGAGTTCAAAACTCACAGCTGTATTCTTATTGCTGGTTTCTGCCTGAGGAAAGTAAGTTGTAATTCTCTGGAAGTACCAGTGATAAATCTGCCCCATTACTTCCATTTAGTCTCTTGCCCTGGTGCTTCTCAGTTGATGTGGCTCAGAAACGCTGCCTCCCCCGAGCGCTGCCAGCAGAAGTGAAGAGATGGACTGCGAGTGCAAGCATCGAGTCTGGCAAAGAGAACTCTGTGTAATGGATGACTCTAGGTTCTTTTACTTTGATGACCATAATAATACGTTTTATTTATACAGCTCCTATTTGCATGGCAATAAGAACAATACGCGTGCTTCAGTGAAGTTAGAGATGACAGCAAACAGATTAAAAACTACAATTCATCTTGAAATGAGGGGAAACAATCAAATGAATCACTGAGCCAAGCAATGGCAAAATCATTAGTCTTAAAACAGCATAATAGCAGAACAAACAAAAAAATGGACTGTGTAACATTTTCTCCTTGTTTGACGGCAAATACTTGAGTGACATTGCCAAGCTCGTGCAGAAACAGAGCCCAGTTCACTGCTTAAATTTCATGGAAACCCTCAGAAAAGAAATTATTTAAGTGGGACTTCAGTTTCAAAATAGTATGTGCTCACTCCCAGTATACACAAGGGTTTGGACCCTTGTGAGAAGCACTGCCTCCTAATCTTTGCATTATTCATCATGTCACAAGAATGAGAAAACGTGTTTTCCCAAACTCTAAACCCTTTCAAATGTAATGGATTTAAAATCGGACAATAACGGCGCAGAGCAGATTAATATTCAAATTCCATTTTCTCATATGGAATTCATCAGCTTCCTCAGCCTTAATTAGTTTTCCTGAGGCTGTCAGTCACAGGCAATATCAACACTCCAGTCACCTCTTCTGCCTTCTCCTTCCAAGTCCTTACCCACATTCCTTATTTTTATCATTCCTATCCTCCCCATCCCAGACTGTCAAGCTTTCTCCATGCTGAAGTTTCTCCTAATGACTCATGTTCCTCTAAGTCACCAGAAAGTCATATAACAGTCTATATACAAATGAAGGAACCTTAACTTCAGGAAAAATCTGGGTTTTTTCCAGTGGGAGGGTTATTCATCTGATGCCCCATCAGATGATGTCTGGCTTGCAGGACCAGAGTAGTCTCCATTTAAGTGACAGACACACTTCATTCATTCAAATTTATAATAATTCGCATTCAGCTGCTCTGTGAAGCTGTTTTCACAGGAAAGCTAGTTTTTTTTTCCCCCTAGAATGTGCTTCTTTAGACTTGTATGTTTCTGTTTATGATGTTTTTCTACTAACAAAGCTCTTCCCTACTTATTATGCTACATAAATATTTCAAGTAAGCAGTGGAAGACAGGGAATAGACATCCTCCTAGCCAGTGACAGGATCTGCCCCATATTAAAGAGTAGCAGCAAGAGCAGCACTTGTGTCAGCTTAGAAAAGACACACTGTAATTCAAATTAGCAAGGCTGCCCTTTCCTGGGCTTGGAAATGCACACATCTGGACATCATCAAAATGTCTTATCACATGGGCATGTTTTTCCCCTGTTAGCAGCTGGTCAGCTGCAGCATAATCATGCTTCACTGAAGCTGATAACAAAACTCTCCTTGACTTCACGCGTCAAAATGTTTGGTTCTGATTTTAATATATATTCTCCCATTCCTTACAGGAAAAAAAACCACAGCAGCATGATTCAGGATATTTTAGGAAAACAACACAAGTGACTTAAACCCCTGGGGTGCCCTCTGTTCCCTGTGACTCCACTGTTAAATTAGGTTCTGACATACAATCAATGGAAAGATGTGGGAGCCAATAAATAATGAGGACAATTAAACCGAGGCATCGAAATGCCTGTCTTTCCTGAACTTGGCCCAGAGAATGGGAGGTCGTACTCTGTGGTATGTGTCTGAGTTCCTAAACTCAAGGCAGGGGCACAAGTCTTGCTTGGAAAAGGTTTGGAGATGTGAACACAAAGCCTGCTGGCATCTGGGGCTGGATGACAGGGAACACTCTGGTGGTGGACAAATCTTTGGGGCCATGAGCTTACGTCCCTTGCCTAGATGTCTCTTGCTGCTTTAGAGACGTGATGAGTGTTCAGTGTCTTCTATCAGAATAAGAAAGGTGCCAGGAAGAAACCAGGTTGTTGGGAGGAAAGTCTCAGTTGAAAGAGCCCAGCTAGGAAAGCTCACCAATAACTGCTGTTGGTTTGATTTTTCAGACAGGTCATAGGAAGACTTGTAGGGCCACTTGCAGCCCAAGCTTGGCTGAGCTCAGAGGTGGAGTCCTAGAAATGTCTCCTGGTACCTAGTCCCTTGAGGGCACAGGACAATAGTTTCTGTACCCATCATCTGCAGATGTTAGTACGTACCAGGAACCTACAAACCATCAAATGCAAATAAAAGACATTTGCAGTGCTGCTGCACAAGCACAATTGCAATGCTTCTCCCTGTCCAGCCTTATGAGTACTCGGATGTGATGCCATCTCATTTGAGGAGAACACTCTGATTTGGGGCAATCACATTTTTTTCCAGTATTTCACAAACCCAGCAGAGACATTTCCTAAAAAGACTCTTCAGAACCCCAGTCTGAGAAACATTGTGGAAGAATTCTGTAAGAAATATAGAATCATAGAATCACCAGGTTGGAGAAGACCCATCAGATCGTCGAGTCCAACCATTCCCATCACATGCTAAACCATGTCCCTCAGCACCTTGTCCACCTGTCCCTTAAACCCCTCCAGGGAAGGTGAATCAACCCCCTCCCTGGGCAGCCTGTTCCAGTGCCCAATGACCCTTTCTGTGAAAATTTTTTTCCTAATGTTCAGCCTGAATGTCCCCTGGCGGAGCTTGAGGTCATTCCCTCTCGTCCTGTCCCTTGACATGACTAAGGTGGAATCTTAGTTCAAGCGTTTTGTTGTGTGATTTTTTTCCAGCATGTTCCAGCACAAAAGCAGTCACCATCTGCTTGCAAGCCCCTGATGAGCCACAAAGGGTTGTGCTTTGACATGCCCTTCAGTAATGAGCTGTCATGATAAGCAGGGGTTAAGCCTTTAAATGACCAATTTAAGCAAGGAAATTCAAGCTAACCTAATGATCATGTCCAGGTCAAAACCATCCTGCACAGGACAGCTGAAGAAGCAAAAGGAAGAGTGTGATGTATGAAGATATTTATAACTCTTCCTGTTGATTGACGTTAATTAACTTACCAACTATACAACTCACAATGAGCCAACACCCTACAGGACTGCGATATTCCACCCAGAGTGGGAATATACTTTTCTACTGAGCTGTCAAACACCTGTTTAGAAGACAGAACAGCGTAGGAAAGCAGTTGTACTGCACTTTGCAGTGTGAAGAAGTGCAGTTATGAGCTATACACCTTGGCACGCAGCATTGTTTTTTTACTCATTTGGTTATTTTTATGTAGGTTGCCATTTACCTTTATATTTGTCTTTCAAAAAATAGCAAGACACAGCGAAAAACACAAGCAAGCAAAAAATGATATATGTGTTAGTTATGGCAACACTATTTGGTGCTACTGAAATGTATAGAGGATAAATACAATTACTATCCAAATATGGTAATTTAGGATCATAGAATCATAGAATCACCAGGTTGGAAGAAACCCACTGGATCATTGAGTCCAACCATTCCTATCAAACACTAACCCATGTCCCTCAGCACCTTGTCCACCCATCCCTTAAACTCCTCCAGGGAAGGTGACTCAACCCCCTCCCTGGGCAGCCTCTGTCAGTGCCCAATGCCCTTTCTGTGAAAAATTTCCTCCTAATATCTAGCCTAAATCTCCCCTGGTGGAGCTTGAGGCCATTCCCTCTTGTCCTGTCCCCTGTCACTTGGGAGAAGAGGATATCACGCTAGGGAGTTAAAAGATAATGTTTTGACCATGGAGGCGTTCTATATTTTCTTGTTAAATCAACAAAAACATTTTGAGCAACTTTGACAGTCTAATTTGAAAATTAAATACATATATTGTTCATTCTGTGCTTTGCTTGTCCTCTATTACCTGCCAAAACCTACACACATACTTGCTTTAATGGAACATCTGCCTTAATAGCCTGTATTTTGGTGTCTGAAAGAGAAGAGTCAATTGTATGTTCTTAAGATTCAGATTATTTTGGAGCAAGCAAGATAATTACAGGCCAATCCTGCCTTCATTTTCCTATCATAACTGATCAGCTGATTCTGATTTTCATTGATAGAAAGCAGTTCAAACAAAAAACCTGGAGTTAAAGGCTTTTTATACAGAAAAGTGTTGTGGTTGGGTCCCTGTTCCCCCCCCCCCCCCCCCCCCCCGGGACTAGATGTATTTCGCATAAAACTTTCTGCTGGAAATTAATTTCTTGATCCGAGAGACGAAGAGAGTTTGAATCTCCTACTAAGACTGATGAAAGCTGGTGTGGTAAGGCCACTAACAGAAGTAGAAGGAGGACTCACAATGTAGAAGATTTTGGATATTGTTGGTTTCATAATCTACATTGGACATTGCCTGTTTTCAGCACTTTGCTATTGACAATTCCGAAAGATTAGATCCTTCTTTTGGCTGCCAAAGCTATTAGTGGAATCTGATAAAAGAAATTTCAAGCACTGTCAAAACTATTTCAGATTGTTAATAAAAGAAGGTAAGAGAGAGATAGTGTTCTTCATGTGCCATGTTCGTCATGTCTCAAAAGCTGCCAAGTGCTCTCTTCTCCTTCTAGGGTAGCTTTCAACTCTCCGGAGTGCAAATAAAACATTCTCTTGTTGAAAACATTGTCCTATTTTCTCAATTAATAACATCTGTAAACACCCATGTTTATTGACAACTGCAATTCGTTTTCAGCTTCAAAACAGAACTTGTGATTTTCGCTGTGAGAACAATGACAAGAATGTGAAGAGGATGAAAAATACAATCTATTTTGCTCATACATTTTTAATAAATGAAGCCCATATTACAATGCACTATTTTTAAAGCCTTTTCATCTGTGATGTTAAAGTGTGTAGGTACAAAATCCATCAAGATAATACATTAATGTTTAACAGTTAGCACATCAAACTCTGTTCTGAATAAATAAAGAAGCTCTTCTACAAACTTTATTCCATTCTCTCCATCATTTCTTTATGCTGTCACAGCTTATTTACTTCATTCTATTTTTGAAGCACTAATGCCATCTTTTTAATGCGCTAGAGAACTCAAAAGCACTGCTATATCTGTAAGTTATTACAGCACATCAGTTTGGGATAATTTATTATTATGTATTTATTAAGATCTGATAAAGTACTAGGCACAAATATTGACAACTCTCTGCTGCAGAAGTTTCCACACTAAAAGAAGAAAAAGCGTGTTGAGACAACTATTGTAATTTCTAAATGACTCTGTTCTGGTTTAAGAGCTTCCCCATTTCCAATACCTGCAGAAGGGGTGGAAACTCCTTCTGAGTTCTGATAACACTGCCTGAAACGCAGCGGGAAGAGGAAATCTCAACACGTTGAGCTGAAACGCCTGTCACTGCTAGATATCCACTGGGAGGATGCGGATACTTCAGGAGTTTCATGAAGTGTTGGCTGGCAGTTTTCCTTAGCTCATCTCCTTATGAGGAAGAGCCAAAGAGCTCACAGAGGACGCCTCGCAGGAACTAATCTTTGAGGCAGTAAATCCTCTTGGCGAGAAATGCGTCAGCTCCCTCAGCTGAGACAACTGCACTGAAAGCAGCTCTGTTACCTGCTTCCTATTACCTTGAAGGAGCCACAGTTCTTCAACAGCAAAGGTCCATGGAAAGTCTGGAAAACTGAGCTGCGGACAGCTTACCTCTCCACCTGTCTATCTGTATGTCTATCCATAGCTGATGGCTTAAGTATTTATTGCAGGAGGTAGAATTTACAGTGGTAGTCACCCAAGTTCCAAAAAGTAGGCATTTGAAGTCCTTCAGATGACATAAAGTAAGACATCTGCATGGAAATGACAGTAAAGATGAAGAGAGATCTAGAAGAGGCTGGCACCTTCTGGAGAGACAGCTGGACACCATGCTGGCTGCCTGCAGTGTCAAAAATGTCTCAGTTCAGGCAACAAATTCCTACCCAGCATGACTCACATTTTTCTATAAAGTTCTGTGTCACTGGGGAGAAATGCCACAATTTCCCAGTTCTCCCAACATGTATGGAACACAATGTTCTCATCCATTTTTTTTAGGCTAAAAGCAGTCAATATGTTCTCAGTGAAATGCAGCTTGTTTCACTACATAATATACCGCAGTAAGACACAACATGCCATGTTTTAATTGCCTATTAAATTGCCTCGTGTGCTTCGAGAAGCTCAAGGTTGCCTAACTTCAGCTACACAAGAACTGCACTAATGGTCAATTAAGACATGCCTTATTGTGTGCTACTTCTATAATAATATGGTTCTCCAGTATTTACCAATAAATTTCTGCTTTAATGAAATACATTTCAATGAATTCATATCCCTACTTAGGGAAAAAATAGATTGTAATAAAAAGGAGAGGGCTTCTAGTGCACTCTATAATGATTATTTAAAGCTGTCATTTTAATCTAGTGCATTGGAAATGTAAGTGATAATCACAAATCGTATCTGCTGGGCTAAGATTTCTGTCAAATAAAAATCAGACTCAAGTGTTTGGTTTAGGTGATTGCAAATTTGCACTCAGTGATTAATACTCCACTAAAAAGGTAGGAATATTTAACACTCCTTTTTCCCTACGCAGAGGAAAAAAGGTCATGCCACAAAAGACAGATATACGAAACCATATGGTCCCTTCTGCTTCTGCGAGTGGAAGAGAGCAGACAGCTGCACATCGCAGCAACAGGATGGATCCCCAGTAGGAATTGCCAGCTCTACACTGGCTTTCCGTTTAGCACAGAAGTATTTCTCTAACCCTGGAAGGAGTAATTTATACCATGTCCCCTTTGATGATTCAACATCTCTTTCTTTCTAGGTCATCTTCTTTGACATCTCTTTCTCTTTCTGAGTGTTGCTGTGAAGGACGCAGCTTTTCTGCGAAGAACTGTGTTTGCTGTAAGCATCAGGGGTCAGCCTTTATGACTGGGGAAAGAATGGGAACCTCAGATCTGAACTTCTAAGTGCTTATTTCAATTAACAGGTGATACCTGCATTTAGCACTTAGTATTTTATGCTTGATTTTGATATTGACTAATATCCATTTGGAGGATCTCAATTTCCAGCTTGAGGAATGAACCTATTAGCTATCACACAACCTCAAGAAGTTGGTGTGGGGTTCACCTGGAAACATGAGCTCTCACAAGCAACAGTACTGGTGTTTTGAGAGTGGATGCAATGCCCCTAGAAGCTGCAATGAACTGAAAATCTAGTCCTGGAGCCTGCAGCTGGTGCTTAGTGGACCGCCTTCTGTCACACACTGAGGCAAGAGCAGTCATGCCCAGCTCAAACAGCCACAAAGTCAGTATAGATGGCCAGAAACAGCACAACTGTAGTTTCTGCAACAGTATCTCTGGGTACACTGTGCTTTTGAGATCGTGTGACATGGAAGCAGCACATGGCTCTGTGCGCCTTTGCACCTGGCCTTGCTATAAGTCATTATTGCCCTGCGTTGAGCCATATCTTGCATTCTTCAGACACAAATGGGAATCGAGATAAGATAGAAACTCAGAAACCTGATCCCTGGCTGTGATCAGAAGAAATCACAGGGCCTTATGACCTGGCCAGATTTTGTGCACCACATTCATAAATCCAACCTGCAGCTGAACACTTTCTTTACATCTTGATTTTTCTTTTTTCTGAAACAGCTGTGCACTGTTAAGCACCAATGGCATGTTCTCTTTCCTTCTCTCTTCCCCCTCCAGATTTTAGTTTTTGACTGGTGAACTAAGTAGTATTTCTACAAAACATGTGTGTGAATTTATAAAGTAATTTGGTCACCCTTAGGCTGAAGTCAGTTACCACTATTATCCAGCTTTGCTTTCAATAGTCTCATGTCTGGGAAACTACTGCTGCTAACTTTCAATTCTGATAGAAGATGTGTTTAATTTTGGGGGGTTTTATTTTTTTCATGAGAAATGTAAAGCCAGGTAGGATGGAAGCACTATGAAAAGTCAGTGACACTCTGTTAAAAAAATCAGAAATAGGATTTCTACCATTGTCTGATGGAACTAACTCAGTCGTAGATTTCAGATACTGCTGCTTCTGAGTTTTGCTTTAATGAAGTCCTAAGCTTTACATAATTTGATTTTTTAGTAAAAACTTTAAGATGCTGAAAGGAAAGGAAACCCTATGGTGGGTACAAAGCTTTTCATAGAATAACCAGGTTGGAAGAGACCCACAGGATCATTGAATCCAACCATTCCTATCAAATACTAAACCATGTCCCTCAGCACCACATCCACCCGTCCCTTAAACACCTCCAGGGAAGGTGACTCAACCCCCTCCCTGGGCAGCCTGTTCCAGTGCCCAATGACCCTTTCTGTGAAAAAAAAATTTTTCCTAATGTTTTGAAAGGTGTAAAACTGCATCAAAACACCTAGGAAAGGGTCTGCTAAAATCTGAAGCTAAAACAAAATAGAGGACCTTGTATATAGTGTTGCTGAAAACTGAGAAACATAATTTACTATTTATAGTAGTTATAGTCACAGGAGTACCTTGGGACCAACAAGCAGAGTTTTAACAGATTAGGCACTGTTAAGATGCAGAATGAAGATGAGCCTCGCCTTATGGAGTTTAAATTTAAAAAAACAAGTTTGAAAAAAGCAGTAAGGAGAGGAGGATACAGTTTTTAAATATTGTAAAAAAGGATAGTTCCTTTATATGTTACAGTTTGTTTAAAATAGATTATTATGTAAAAGAATATAGATGATATTTTAACAATCCAGTGCAGCGTAAAACACTGGATAAATACAGTTTCATTTGGTTTACAAATTAATCTCTCTAAATTACAGATAACTAGAAATGCAAAGGACCTCAAAAGCCCCTGGCTCAAGGCAGGGATACCTGTGATACGCTGAAGGTCCTCAAACACTGATGATGATGGAAATTCTGCCACATTTCCTAAGCGATATGCAAAACCAGCATCTTGCAGGGGAGACTTCAATCAATAAGAAGAAATCTGGCCCTGCCAACAGCCTTTGTCCTGTGAGAAGCATAAAATAACTAGTCCGCACCTCCCCTTTGGCAGGTGCTGCCTCACATTTACTCAGCTTTGTTCTCAGCTGCCTCCTCTGCCAGAAATTTGTTTGAGGCAGAGGAAATGAGAGCTTTGTCTCTAGCTCCCACAGTCAGATTTGTATTGTAAAGCTCCACACATCTGTGTTGTCATCTTCTTGCCCCAGAAGAAATTGCATAAAGAGGTTCAGGAGGCCCAGGTTTCCCCAGCGTTCCAAAACGCGCTCCACAGGAAAAACAGTATTTAGGCTGGACCTAAAACTCAGAAGGAAAGGATACTATTCGTCCTACAAGCCAACTTTTCTCCAATTGCAATTTTGTGACAGAAATTAACTGCAGGAACAAAAAGTACAATTCTGGGGCCTGTTTAGACCAACCACCATAACTAATTAGAGTTTAAATGGAGACACTGTGTCATATGTGCCTACAATCAACTATGTTCTTTTAAAGCCTGGTTTGCTGAAGTGGTCATAATTGGATTTCATTCAAATACTTTCAGGACAAACAGGCTCAGTTCTTAAAATTACATATTACAGTCTTAAAAGCATTTGAAAATTAAAGAGAAATATGAACCAGGAGTTATGAAAGATCAATATTGGCAGACTAATTCCTTAACTACTCTTCCCATGGTATCAGATTTGCCTAAAATAAGAACTTGATCCCTGGATGCGGTTGTAAGTAAAATGAAGCCTTCCTAAAGAGTAAAATACCTAATCAGTATTTATTTTTCCTTCTGTTCCCCTTTCCAATACATGTACATTTTCAAGCTACGTTACATATTTTCTTCACTATTTCTTTCATATTTCCTCATTCAGACAGAAAAGTGTCCTTGGATACTGCTGTCATTCTTTCCAGACTAACTTGTGGGTTTCTTTGGATGAATTTGCCGTGCAGACAGCAGTGAACAGGCAGCAGTTCTTGCCACTGACAATGATTATGGACTAGATTTTCAACGGAGATACAAATTTTTTGCTGGCATCCCACTCTGTTGGAGACATGAATGGCAAAGTATTTTGTCTTGAAATGATTTGCAGCCAAAGGGTTTGGGGAAGGAGATGTCTTCTGTAGCCAGAGCTACAACAGCAGCTTAAGAAAGAGGGCCCTGCAGTCTGAAGAAGCTAATACTGCTCATTTTTCTGTTGTAAGGGATGATTCTTCCTGACCTTTGCTAATTATAATGTTGCCTTGAATCATGAGGAGACAGGGTCTCTCTGGCAATACTTTTTGTAAGCTGGAGAACATTGTTAGGAAATGAGCTGAGAATACTCATGTAGGTCACTGAGACATTGGCTTTCTGATATGCTTAGGTTCACAAATTATTTGATTCCCTTGAGTTTATTTGACGTTTTTAATTAAAATTCTCTGCATTGGTACCCTGAATTTATTGAATGTGACAAAGATTTCCTGGGACTTGATTTTTGTTTAAACTAGGGTCCCTTTACAGCCATCACATAGTGTAAAAGAATTTTGAAGTGGGTGTAAATGACATCATTTTAACAATGCAAAGATTAAACTTGGGAATGTCTGCATTTTATTTTTCTGGAATTTCACCTTTGTGTGTCTGGACTGAAGACAGGATGGTGAAATAGGGGAATCTCTGCGTTTACTTTCAAGAAATTATTTTGAGATATGAGTACCTTGTCAAAAGATCCGGCAAGCATTGTTTTCAGAATTTTGCTGCGGCTTCTCTTTCACTCTGGGGACCTCCTTCTCTGGGAAAGAGGTTATGTACAAACAAAAAGTTAATAAATTCACTGATGTCCAAAAAAATACTTAAAAGCACACAAGCCTTACTCCTAAAGCTGTGTAGCCAAGAGTGCAAGGCTGCTGAGGCCAAAAGGAGAGCAAACGAAGGGTAGTAGGGAACTACAGCCAATTTATTACAGCACAGCTGAGCAGTTACAGCCTGCATTATGGCCCATGCTCCCCATATTAAGATTTATCATTTCCCTGGATAAACCACAAATGCCAGAACTGCCTTCTCTCCCTATAGGATAATTCCTTTCCCGTGTGTTTTGTATACTAATTGTGAACTCATTGAGTCATTGAATCATTGAGTAATTCAGATAGGAAGGCGCTCCAGGAGGTTTCTAGTCCAACTCCATGGTCTAAGAAGGGAAGGCTGAGAGATCACACGACGTTGCTCAGGGCTTTACCCAGCTGAGCACACAAAACCTCCCAGGATGGAAACTGTACAACTTCTCTTGCCAAACGCTTCCAGTGCTTCCTAGTGGTGAAAAAGGTTTTCCTTATCTACAGTCTGAATTTCCCTTTGCTTGCATGTTAACTGTACCCCCAACCTGATCTTGTTTGCAAATCTGTTGAGCAGTCAACACTCCATCACCTCCTCCAGGTCAATATTAAAGGATGTTAATCAAAACAGGTCCCATGACAGACCCCTGTGCTGCTCCATTTGTTACTCTTGCTACTGGCCTCTGTGTAGAGGATGGTCCTGACCATCCAATCCATCCAAAGTACCTAAGAACCATTCCCAGTTTTATTTTTTAATTCAACTTTGTTTAGCTGAACCTGCTACAGCTCATGGCCATGCATAGAATCATAGAACAACAAGGCTGCAAGAGACCCACTGGATCATTGAGTCCAACCGTTCCTATCAAACACTAAACCATGTCCCTTAGCACCTCATCCACCTGCACCTTAAACACCTCCAGGGAAGGTGAATCAAGCCCCTCCCCGGGCAACCTGTTCCAGTGCCCAATGACCCTTTCTGTAAAAAAA